>MCJB01046346.1:123611-186645 GCA_002018475.1 Nicotiana obtusifolia
GGGGGGGGGGGGGGTTTCCTTTCTATATAATATTTGAAATTTTATTATCCTCCCTACTTAAATTTTAATTTAATTATATAGGCATATACAATTTACCAATTATATACACTTAGAAATTAAATGAGTATCCCTTTTTATTAGGAATTGTATAAGGAATCAATTATTTCTCATCCTTATTCTCTCTCCCTTATGCGCGCTCTCTCTCTCCGTCTCTCTCTCTCTCTCCCTCTCACCTGCGCTCTCTCTTTCTCGTCACTCTCTGTCCCTCAATCGCTCATTCTTTGTTCTTTCCCCAATTTTTCTTCCTCTGGTGTGCTTTATTTTTTTTATCCTTTCATGTTGTATATATTTTATAGATTCATCAATGGATTTCAATCGTTTTACTATAGAGTTTTAACTTAGCAATTTCCTTTCATGTTGCACAATTGGTGTTCAAATTGAAATTGTCAATCAATAAATTCTGAAGGTGTTAGACTCTCTACCATTTACAGCCATTAAAAAGCTTTGAAGCTTTGAATTCGAATTTGGGTTTTCAAAAATCATTATTTGTTTTGATTGGGTGTTGTTGCAAACAATTGGGAATATTGTTTGGAGTTTATATCTCAAATTTGAAGATGTTTGATGAAAATTAGACTTGATTTTGACTGAATTTCAGTTGAAACCAAGAAGAAGAATAAGAAGAAGAAGACGAAGAACACATGACATACAATATACTTACGAAATTGTAGTAGTAATATAATTGTGTGTAAATTGTATTCCGTTGTAGTTGTATATATTTTTTTATTTGAATGTTGTATGAAAGTTAAAAAATACCTGTATAATGTATGAATCGTTGTAAAAAAATTATATTTAAGTTATCAATACAATTTATTTACATAAAGTTATTGATATGTATCAAAATTGTATTAAGAGAGAAAGTTTTGATTGAAATTTTAGAGAGGAAGAAACACACATCACATACAAAATATATACAAATCAGATACAAAATATACAAAAAGACATATTGTATAAAATTTGTATGAAAATTGTATTTAGTTGTATGATGTTGTAGATGTATTTTAACTGGGTAAAAATAATGTATGAAAGTTGTAGATAAGTTGTAAATAAGTGTATACTATATAATTGGTTGTATAATATTTATTTTTAGTATGTATGTTGTTATAGATATATCAATTTGTATTAAATTTTTACGAAACTTGTTTTTAAATTTGTATGTTATTGTATCATCAAATTGTATAACATTAATTACAAGTACAATGTATCCATCTTAGTGCTGATTTAAATAGGTTTCGTTAATTCGTGATAGAATAGTGTATTGGGTAAGTGAACCAATCAAGTGAAGCAGAATACTTTACTAGCCCCGCACGATAGTTATTAACCTTGTAAAATCTTTGGATAAATTTTGATACATATCAACAACTTTATGCAAAAAGATAATATTGATAAGTTAAATACAAAGTTTATATAACGATTTATACATTATACAACTATTTTTCAACTTTCATACAACATTTAAATAAATAAAAAATATAAGTACAACAAAATACAATTTACATACAATTATACTATAACTTAACTACAATTTCGATAGTATATGATATGTCATGTGTTCTTCTTCTTCTTCTTCTTCGAGTTTCAATATGAAATTTAGCCAAAATCAAGTCTAATCTTCACCAAACATCCTCAAAATTGAGATATAAACTCCAAACAATATTCTCAATTATTTGCAACAACACCCAATCCAAACAAATGATGATTTTTGAAAACTCACATTCGAATTCAAAGCTTCAAAGCTTTTTAATTGCTATCAATGGTGGAGGGTCAAACATAATAAAGTCTATTACAACTTAGAGGCCCCAGTCTATTTCTAGCTACATTCCACTAAATAAAGAATGCATATTCAAAGTCTATTAGACAATACAAATGCTTTGAAAATGTTTATAGGTGATGATCATTACCGCATTATCTGTGCATACAACATGTCCACATCGTCCATCCCATGAAGAGCTCTTCACCCAATTCATAGAGTTGAACAATGCAGTAGGTCCACCATAGTATGAATTAGTTGAGTTAACTCCTTCAATGTCAATATTCTCACATTTCTGCATATTTCATATAGCCAGAAAATAAGACACGTCACAATTAACTTATGAGATGTTTAAGTGTAAATTAATAAGTGAAGTAGAAGTTAAAAGGATTAACAACATAGATGATGCAACCAAACAGTCAACGCCCATTCACAAAGAACATTGTGATTGAAAAGAAAAGCCAGGAAACTCGCAAGTATACTTAACTATTTCGCTTCGGTATTTCGGGATGTGTCGAAAGATCAATACCAAAAATCGAATCGAAGTGCCGAACTTTTGAAAAAATGATACCGAATTAGTACCGAATAACTGAAGAACCGATACCGAAATACCGAATTAATTCGATCCGATCCGATTTTTCAATTTTTTTAATTTTATGCCCACCCTATATTGGAGTGTGCTTCCTCTATTTTTGTGTGCTTCATCTAACATCTATGTAAAGTGATTTCTCGCTACTTTCAGGAAGTTTTAGTTGTATATACAATCTTTAAACTTTTAGCTTTTATTCCAAAGTTTGATTTTGCTAAAGACTCTATGTTGACAAGATAAGAAAATTCAGTAAGTTGACAATAATTTATTAATACTTTGTTTAATTGTTCTTATTGTTCTTTTCTTCTGAATTCAAAGTTCAATTTTGCTATAGAGTCTATGTTCACAGGAAAAATAATTTATTTTGACAAAAGTTGGTAAAGGGGAAACCAATACCCATTACCAAGTATTGTGTTTTTCCCCCTTCATAACACTTTTGTAGTTTCCCTCCTTTGGTTTGTTCTGTTGACCTTTTCTATATACTGGATCATGTTATAAAACCAGTAGAATTAACATATTATTCATGCAATTATTCTTATTATTATTATTATTATTATTATTATTATTATAATGACAATACAATTGTAAGTACTGAAATATAATTCAAAATAGTTAGAAAAGGTAATTTTCACATGTAAAGTTTACAACGATGTTAAACAGTGTAAATCATCACATGCTATCAAGTGATAGTTTATACAAATTTTGATATAAAAATTGCAATTCCTATTCAAATTACGACTTTTAAAGCAAAACCTTCTAGCCAGCCGCTAGAATCTGTTACAAATTAGACGTTATATACTTCTTGTGTGGTACATATTGCAGTGGTTAAATCTTTTACGAAAATCCAGGTGAACAAAATCTTTGTTGATTCTACATGGTTCTAAGAAAGTTCTAAGAGTAAATTTACAAAATTTTAATTAATTTCAAAAGTTATAAATATTAGGAAAATTAATATAAAGATAGTTATGTTATATAGTTCAAACAGGGAAAAAATTTGTATATGATAAATTTTTAATTGATTTACAAGTCCTATATATTAGGATTTCCTACATAATTCAAATCAAGAAATATTTAATAAAGAAACTATTTTGATTTTAAAATCCTAAATATTATAAAAATAATTAACTAATAATTTTATCCAACATAATTTTTTTTGAAAGGGTAAACAATTGATATTTTAAAAACAAAAATTTAAAATATTAAACACGAATGCAATATTGATAGACTAAAATAGCCCTAAAATATTAAACAAAATAACTTTTTGGGAAAGGACATAACTGTAATAACTTATTTTTTGGATGATAATACCTTTTATGTTAAATTTTTAAATATTTAATATTCTAAAATTAATGAAATTTTATCCATTAAATTCTTATTAATAATATGTTTGAAGGTTTAATAAAATTAATTTCATAAGAATCCTTCGTATTGGTAATACATTACCACTCCATAATGTCCAATAACAAAAAAAAATAAACGTAATGTTATATGGATTGCATAAAGCATTGAAATTGAGAAAAAATATCTCCACAATAATATTTTTTATATTATATTCGAATTGTTTTCCTACTCAAATAATATTTTTTTGTTATCAAATTTTGGATAATATTGAAAAATATACCCAATTATTTTAAAACAACTAAGAATATATTTAAGAACATACATGCGTGAGAAAGAAAAAGAAAAATAGTTGGTAAAAGTCAATACCACTAATTATTCTGAAACAGAAAGATCCAATCTAAAATTGGAATGTTAGATCGATCTTTTTACTACTTTGAGAATAAAATTTATGGTGGATAAAATTATAATTACAATTACATATTCAAAACAAGAGATTAACTAATATAAAGAATTTGAATCAGCATAAAATAAATTAATTTTTATGTTAAGATTAAACAACTCACAATGATTTTATTATGAGGTTGTACAACTCACTTAGATTTGATATACTTTTTCAAACAACTGAAATAATCATCACAAATATATCAAAGCAGAGCAATGGTGCTAAATTTATAAGGAAAGCAAAATTGATAATATGGAATGAAGCACTTATGGCTAAGCGTCAAATGATCGAAACAATTGACCAGAATTTTTAGAGATATATTGAATATCAATGAACCACTTGGTGGAAAAGTAATGGTTTGAGCGGTGATTTCTGTCAAGTACTACCAGTAGTTCCAAAATCGACGAAAGCAGAGACTGTAAAAGCTAGCTTGCCAAAATTATACGTATGGCCTCAAATGGAAAAAATTCAACTGACAAGAAATATAAAAGTAAGAACATATCCAACATTCAGTGACTTCTTGCTTCGTGTGGAAACGAAGAAGAGCATCCAATAAAAGATGATTTCGTTCTTCCAGAACACTTGGTTATCAACCCCAATTGTAATAGTAGTGCATTTAGTAAGGGAATATTTCCACCATTAGATTAAAATGCAATTTGTGCAAATTACATAATAGAAATTAAAGAGCTATCTTATCTAACAAAAATAAATATGTTGATCAACTAAATAAAATGTTGATTGCTAAGTTTCATGGTAAAAACAAATTTTTTTCCAATTTTGATGCAGCAGAAGATGATACCAACCATTACTATCAACAAGAATACTTTACTACTTTAATATCAAATGGCCTTCTACCACATATGTTTGTTTGTCAAGTCCATTATTTCTTACGTATGTTAGTTTCATCGTATATATAATAGACTAAGCTAAAATTGATCTTCAATTGTATATAGATTGATTTTGAATTACCTCGCATGCTACTGAAAATTTTAGATCCGCCGAATAGCTTATTTAATAGCACACAGATGAAATATATAGAAGTTTTGATAATAACGTCATATATACAGAAATTATGATACGGGTCAATGTACTTTTAAATGTGTTTATCCCCAAATTCGACTTTCGTCTTCCGAAACTAAAGAATATCTTTTTAAATTTTGTGAAAATAATTTTCAGTATGTTTATGTTTTGCAATTATAATAAATAAACACACAAGGAGAAACATCCTAAATATTGAGTAATTTTTACCGCAATATGTTTTATTACAGGAACAACTATATGTTGAACTTTCAAGAGGGATATCAATATCGACAATAAGAGTGATGGTTATGGCAGATCAACTAAAGAATTAAAAGGAAGCATACACAAAAAAAATCGTCTACAAAGAAGTGTTCGTTAAGATACCATCACATTAAATATTTTCAAATTGTAATATATAATTATCTAACTAACATAACTAAATTTATTATTTGTGTAAGTTCTGATGATGTCCTTTCATTTTGAATTCACATACTATGCTGATGTAATAATATTTTTCGGCATTTAGATAATTGCTGTATTATTGTACATAAATTTCTCTCAATTATTAAATTTTGTTGTTCATTCATATAAATAAATGCTTAAATGATCGCGTGCCATTATTAACATGCAACGCACGTTCATAGATACTAGTAAACATAAAAGAAGAAAAGAAAAGAGCCAAAATTAGGCATTTACAAATATGGATCTCATTCATACTTGTACCATTTATAAAAAGTTCATTATCCAACCTATTTTTAAGTAGATAATATGGATGGATATTAACTTTTTTAAATCCATTTTGCCACCACTAACTTAAAGTTGAAACACAATATTGATGATCATTCAAAACTTAACAGGTTAAATTTAAGATAAATGTATAGTGTCCGACAAGAGTATTTCAGTTACAGACAATCAAGATTACCGTGTCAAATGACAGTATATCCTTCAACACGACCACATTCTTACTGGTGAATAGTTGGTGCTATCTTATGATGGTTTTATTAGTTCCAGTACTTTACTTGAGATACACCTTCGAAACCAGTTTTTAATATTCCACCAAACTTGGTTTTCTGCCTCTTTAGATCTCAAGGATACAGTGATGAGGTCGTGATGCCAGAGTGTTTTCATTTTACATAAAGGGAGCAACTTCTTGTAGCAAGCCATCATAGACTGAACTTCTATTTCTTTCTTATTTACTACCTTTGTCCCTATTTATTTTTGTGCACTTCCTTTTATAGTCTGTCAAAAAAAGAACAGACAGATTTTAACTTTAAACTTCTTGCTTAGTCCCTAATGAGATGATTTACAGTCACACAAGTATTTATGATTTGTTTTAGATCACAAGTTTCAAAGTTACAACATCACATTAAATGGAACGGAAGGAGTAATTAAGAATGTATGACAGACAAGTCAAGAAATGTAGGACAGTGGCAACAATAAGTTCTCATACATTTCACGAGAACTTAATCTTCTCTTGCAGCAACTCATATACTTCCCACTTAGCAAAGCACAAAATTAAGGTAGCTACATGGCAAAATAAAAAATAAAAATGAGAGAGTAAGGAAACAAAAGAAAACGATTTGCATACTTTTTCAGGTCTTAGGTAACACGAATCTAGGAAAAAACAGTAGTCAAAGGGATAAAGAACAGCCAGATATCACCAACAAAACAAAGTAAAAGGGATTCGAAATAAACTCTGACCATGGTTTCCGGCTTTGTTCCTAATCCAAGAAAAAGATACATTTAACTGTTTAGAGAGAAGGATCACTCTTTATTAGAACAACTTAGTTTTTCTATTTCATCATAAGATTCTTCTCCAAACGCTCAATAAGGGCTGCAAGATGAGGACCTAATTCGATTTAGTACTTGTTTAGATAAGCATTAAATCGATTGGTCCCTTGAATCTGTTATCTATATTTACATAGAAATTGTAGAGGGTGTGATACTGAATATGAGATTTCTTTTATCAGAAAAGAACATCAGACAAAAGC
Organism: Nicotiana obtusifolia; assembly: GCA_002018475.1. Taxonomy (NCBI): domain Eukaryota; kingdom Viridiplantae; phylum Streptophyta; class Magnoliopsida; order Solanales; family Solanaceae; genus Nicotiana; species Nicotiana obtusifolia. The sequence goes on from MCJB01046346.1 coordinate 130,802, forward strand.
GTGACATGTAAATGCAAAATATAATGTCCATGCATCTTACCCCTGTAATCTGATCTGGTTGGTTTTTTCATCGACTAATAGAATCAGCAATTTCTTATGCACAAGGGCCTGTTTCATCTGTGTAAGCTAAGGATAGTTAGATCCTTGAGCAGCTAAGTTTGAAAAAATACTTGAGATTCTTCCATTTTTCTGATAAATCACCATAGTTATCATGGGGCTAAATGAGCTACATATGATTTTCTTACCAACTAATATAGCTGAAGACCTCGGTTATTATGTAGCTAAGTGAGCTACATATCTGAAGATTTTGATGTGATTATGTTCATAGTAATTATGTAGCTTAAGATCACAGCTAAACAAAAATGCAAGAAAAAATGGACACACATGAAATCACATCTGACGTCATTGAAGCACACAAATGAAAAACAGTGGCCTGAGAACTTGATTGATCAAAGAAATCCTTCAACTTTATATTCTTATTTAAGTCCAAAGATTCTTGAAGTCCCAGATAGACTTAATGCTCTGGTATAACCCCATTCCCCAGCTCGCACACTCACACCCCAACACCCAAAAGAAAAGGATGGAAGACAGTATTAAATCGACTGCCTCTTAGCCTTCTGAAAGCCGCAATGGGATGGGGGAAAAAATTTGAAAGCCCACATTAATAGCAGGTCTAATTCCCAATATTTAATGTATAACATATGTCCCTACTTTTTGGGATACATTTTAATGGGGTAGACTATTAGTTTCATTGAATAGCTTCGGGACAAAAGCACTCGAGCAATGAACCAGAGAAGATTCAATTCTGAACCACGCCTTTTTCTATATCTAGATTGCTTAATTCTCTTCCCCAACTTAGTGTATGCGTCACTTTTTTTGTTGATAAGGTAAATATCTATTATATCACTGCATGCATCACATAAACTTATGGTTTCTTTTACACATCTATCGAGTTTGTTCAGAGCAATTTTGAGACTATATTCCATGCTTTCTCAGAATGTAGTTTTGTAGCTAAAAATCCTACGAAGGTCAGCAGTAAACTAGTAAAGTACCATACTCACAACTTCACATGGTTCATGAAGATCCACTATCCGGATATACTAAACCTAATTTGATTCTTCCTTACCATGCAACTTAATCCCCAAGAATGTATACCATATAGTGCAAAAACAATTCTATCCTCTTATCTCTGCGCTTTCTAGACAAAATGCTGATAAGCCTTTTCATGGAGATTCTACATACCTTTGACAGTCTTTACAAATTGATCATAATTGTCATGTCATAGAGGAAAGACTCTTTGCGGAATGTCTATATAGCAGAATAAATTAAAGTTAGCATCAAAGTGAAAGAGCATACACAGGTAAATACTGAAATTTGCACATCATTATTGGCCATCCATGGATGATTTGAGACATACAACCATGAATGGTATCATAAAGTAGCCAAGTCATGGAACAAAACGATATTAGTAGAAAACAACATATGTGTCAGATTGGGTCTCGTGCGCATCCGTGTCACAGCGTAAGTAACCAAAAATAAAGAAAATGGTCCGAAGAGGTAGTAGCTTCACCATTTTGGCAAACATGAAACCGAGATTTCACAGGTCCAATGGAGTAGTTAAAGTCTTGTAAATCAACAAGAAGCTCAGGACCTTTAAATATCTGCAGGAAGTGAGAGATTAGGAGGGTAAAAGCCCCAGATCCGATTTGAGATACATGAGAATTGTTATAATCTAATTAAAACTCAAAGAGAAAAAGGGTACACCCGAAGAAAGCAAGAAAAGACATTGCTGTATAATACAAAAGGTCGAGCTTGATAAGTTTCATTTAAGTGGTACACCTCTGTCCTGATGTTGAAGGACTGCTCAAGCTAAATCAGAAGGCAGTACTTGACGAGTAATGCTCACATAATTAGGCCGAAAACCATCTCAAATGATTTCTTCTATGTTCAAAACCTTCGCTTTGTTCCTTGCACCAGTGGAACCTCCCATCTTCCACTGTCCACTCATTTACCCCAGTGAGTTACTTATCCATAAACCGGAGGAAACAGCAATACGAACAACTATTCCTCAATCTCAATAACACTAGGAGGAAACATAAATTCTCTCTCTCTCTCTCTCTCTCTCTCTCTCTCGCTCTCTCTCTCTCTCTCTCTCTCTCTCTCACACACACACACACACACACAAAAAAAAGCATATGTACCAGAATAGACACCTGGTCTCAGACTGCTGCCAAGGATAAATCCAGCACACAAGCTTATCTGAGTTAATAATTAAACAAACTTATCAATCTGTGGAAGCACAGTGTTTTCAACAATCCACCCCTCCAAAAGAAAAACCAATTGTAGATCCTACAGTTGCAAAGCATGCCTCCTTCAATTTCCAGGAATGATTTTTCTCTGTTTATCCAGATGATGACTCCGAATACAGATACTGCAGAGCTACAAGAAACCTAGGAACCAAATGTGAAATAGAAGAAGGACAAATATGCAGAACAGCAGAGAGCAACGTAGGAACCACGAACATTATATTCTTCAGGTCCAGGATGATAAAATTATGCAAGTCCGCAATCTATAAACCGGAGTTTGCACTTTCCATGATCAATCATCACATCATGGGACCTTGAAACCTTGAAAATGGCAATAATGTAAAGCCTATACTAGATGGAGAATCACTTGAACTACCGCAGCTAGAATATATCAGTTGCAAGGAATTAAAAGGATGAGATTCACCATTTTGCAAAATAACAATATACCTAGATAAGCGCCATAAACAGACTTGAATTGAGTGTGCCGAATCCCTCAGCAAAATATCCTAGGATGATCGGGCAAGCTCGATCCATATGTGGCTTAATCCTATACAGTCAACCATTTTGTATCTGAGTCTTATATAATCCTGTATATACATATCTATAAAATTTCATTTGTATAACTAGACATCATATATTTACATGCACACAATATATTTTTACCTGCAAATTTTAAAAATAATCTATATTAGTAAATATGCTAAGCAACCATTTTTTTAAAAACAGATGGCCAATATAAATTGGACCAGTCTATATCTAGATCAATTTCGAGCTAGATTATAAAATAAGATTTAATTAGATCCACTGGTAGAGTCAAAGTTAGACACATCCTTAAAGAGAAATTCTGATTTAAGGAAGACTTATCAGCCAAATTTTTGAGTTCACAACCATTATCTCTAGACTCGTAAAGTTCCTAACCAATAACTTACACAACCACTAAGTTAAAGCAAAATTGCATCACCCCATAGGGAAAAACATTATCGGCACAAGGCAATTCTGTAGTTAGCAATCTTCAGAGAGCACCCCAGAGGGAGAGATTCAAAGGAAGCCTCCTGTATCATATTGATCTAACTGTCGTAATATATCTCGAGCTTCAGTAGTATTCAGATAAATATAGAAGATAAAATTCACAGCATTATTGCATTAGTATGAAAGACCATAAAATCTATATCTACAGAAAACTTGTCATTAGCATTTCTCAGATGTAATATCTGATATCAAAGAGAGGAAGAGTAGAATAAACCGCTTTAAAATCTGTGTGATCCAGATATTCAAAATGAAACGTGGGGTATTCGATTGCTGATCACTGATAATAATTAGCATGGTCCACCCAGTGGCGGATCCAGAATTTTAGTTTCGTGGGTGCTTAACTTTTCTTGACATAAAGTTACTATCAATCCTATCATATAAGTATCCAACTATTTAAATAAAATGAAAAAAAATTTAATTAGAAAATCATGATATTAACATTATAGACGTCGTGAAACTGTGATGGATAACACAATTAGCAAGAAAAAGATTTGTGGATTTTGCGGTTCGGAAAGGATTCTTTGTTTTTCTAAAGCAAATTTTCTTTTTCTTTCTTTGCTATAATTAATTAGATAAAGTAAAAAAAAAAAAAGCAAAAAAAAAAAAGATAAAACAAAGTCAGAAGCAAAAGAATAAAAGTAGTATTGTCTCAAAAATTCTCTAGTGAAAACTGAAAAGAATAAAAAGAGGACCTCATAAAACAAAGTCAGAAACAAAAAAATAAAAGTAATATTAGCTCAAAAAAGTCGCTAGTGAAGACTGAAAAGAACAAAAAGAGGACCTCATGATTGGGGTAAAAGAAAATGCTTGATAATATAAGAAAAAATTGAGGGAAAAAAACTTGCAAGGAATGAGATTCAATCCCTCACCCTTTGGCTTTTATAGTGCTCCAGCACCCATCATAAACCAAAGCACCCACCTAGCTCTCTGTTACTTAAGTGCTTGCTAATTTATTATATTCTTTTTCTTAAATTCTCTATATAATTATACATACTCTGAGTCGAGATTAATAGGTGCTCGAGCACCCGAAACACTACATGTAGATCCGCCTATGGGTCTACCACAAAGATTTTGTGGCATCTTGATCTCCCACTTGAGCTGCATGTAGTGATGACAGTGGCATAAGTTTTATAAAGAACGAAGGAGCAAAGAACTGTTAACAGTAAATGGAAGTGCATAATTTAAATGCTCAGAAAATAGAGAAAAGACAAACGAATGCATTAAAAGAATATATCTTGCAGATAATTAATAGCCCCGAACTTAGCAATAATCATGAGCAACTTCAGCTAGTGTAACAAATGACATGCTGTTATAGATTATAGGCATCAAGGGAATGTATTTGGCAAAGTAATGACGGCAAAAGAGGTTGTAACCTGAAGATTTCTTGTGAGCTTAAAGGTTATTATATACTGCATAGATCAGCAATATTATAATACATGTCCAGCAAATGCCCTTTCAAACACCTGAAAGTACTCGGAAATTTATTCAACTTGGGACCATAGGCCTTAGGATATTCTCCTTAATTTTTAATTTTTGTTTCTGAAACCCCACCCCACAAACCCCTTAGCCATGAGCTAATAATGGTGCTTTCTTACTTTGCTACTCAAATCCTAAACATCATGGTTGGAGGTGGAGGAGTTTTTCCACTAGGCTATCCCTCCCTTGTCTCGGTATTTGATACTTTTACTGAAGGGTGGTAATAGTAGACACCCATATATATTATTTTTTTACATGGCTGGAACTCCTGATTATTCAGCCGAAATAGAATTGTACAAGCTTCGAAGTAAGAGGTTCCATGCATTTAGGCAAGGAAGTGATGTCGAGATTCCGAAGTTCGATATAGTGCCTTTTAACTTGCTCTTTCTTCTCTCGGTTATTCTATCTTTCTAGTTCCTACATCACTACCTCAGTACTTACTTTCTTCAAATCAAAATTGCCTCACATATTTGAAACCAAATCAAAAGCAAAACCTATGAATCAAATGTAACAAGAGATCAGATTCTTTTCTATCTACACCAATTTGACATCTCTTGGAGGGTTATACAGATGTGCCTTTGCATACTTTTTCAGAAGCAAGGGACGCGGCAACGACCATATTTCTAGAAGTAAATAGTGGATGATGTTAATAACCGGTACTTGAGATTTATATCCACGCTAAAAAAGTTTCCACGCTAAGTTTTTTTCTTCATATTTCGCAAAGCATCAATTTACAATAGAGTAGCTAGCCAATAAAACTAACAAAACATGCATTGGTTTGCATTTTGATGTGTGATACTTATATTCCTCTGGCCAAGCTTTTACAATCAACTTATTTTGAAAAGTATTTTTCGAAAAAGTAATATTGCTAGTTTGTATTTAGTTAATTATATTGGAAAGCACTTTTAAGCAGTAATTATAATTTGATCAAACTTTTAAAAAGTACTTCTAAGTGCATTTTCTCAAGAGTTATTTACTCTTAGAGGACAAATCACTTTTTTCAGCTTCTCAAAAACAACTTATACTTCGGTTATTCTATCTTCCTAGTTCCTGCAAGCATACTCTCAACAGCAGCAACTCTACCACACAGGATCCCTTCTCACCTTCAGATGCAACAGCAGCAATCAGATTGTTGCAAACTCAACAACACAAACAACACTGCCATCCAACTACAAGGCAGCCTCAGATAGCAACCTTCAAATTGGACTACCCCAAGGCCAACAGCAACAGCAACAGCAACAACAAACTCAGCATACAAGCCATCATCCTAAATCCAGAACCTACAGCAGCAACCAGAACACTGCCCACTCAACACCACAAACAACACTGCCATCCAACTACAGGGTGGACTCAGATTGCTCTCTTCAATTTGGCTTTCCTTACTCACAAGGCCAAAGCAAAATTGAAGATTGCTCGCACTTTTTTGACACACTTTTGAGAACTCTAGAAATCACAGATAGATTTCAGATGCACATGCAAGGGATCACATCCCTAAATCACATATTAGAAGCAGGAACATATGTACTTTTTTGTAAAACTGACCTAGAACAATCTCACTTTGTTTTTGTATATGCGATTGCCTATCACTATAAAATAGACAATCGCCACATCATCATAGGTCTAACACCTTACTACATTTTAGGTATATTTAGTTATCACACTAGGATGACTATGTGTACGTTTACTCTTTATTGGAGGTAAGGTCCATGTCCCCCTCCACTTTTGTATTATGCTTCTATTAATAAAATTTCTATTTTAGCTATAAAAAAGAAAAAAAGAAAAAGCATGTCTTCTCTTCTAAAAGCATGGCCAAACACTTTAACTTTAGAAATAAAATTGTTTGGCAGAAAAACACTTTTTTTGAAAAAAAAAAAAACAGCTTTGGCAAAACTATTAATGTCATGAATAAAATAGAGGCTTATCACAAAGAAAAGTAGTAAAACGGTAAAACTAGAGAATCGAACAACCAACCTATTCTTTACAGCCTTAAGGACTTTGATATCGCATTTTTCATTATCCGTATTTTATATCCCTCAAAGACCACGGTAATTCCCTATCTCAACCTTCTTTACCACCTCTCAATCAAACTGCTCCCTAAACAGCCAATTAGCAAATAATAAAAAAATGTTTGCTTCATTTCTCAGAATAACTTACCCATTTTAAACGGCTAGGATTCGTAATCCTAGTGGCTAATACCCCTTGGGGCGGATCACATTGAAATGGGTGTAACCCGGGCTTTAGAGGACGGAACGGGACTGAAATGAGAAAATAGACAAGAAATTGCATCGAGAAAATAAAATCAAGGTCGAAAAATATTATAACAATTATAGTATTTTATTTTAAATATTTACATGTTACAATCCATATATATCCCCTGATTCTTTTTTCCAATAGTAAATAAATTCAATGCCTTTTGAGCTTGATCTTGAATCTATATTTGTTCCCACAAACGATAATCTTGGATTCAACTAACACGAACTTTGATTTGAACTCGTACTCTTTGAATCTTGATTTGTTCTTCGTTCTAGAGTTTGAACTTGATTGCTTGAAGCTTGAAACTTTAGAGAAATTTGCGGCGTTTGATCCACGAGCTCTCTCTTGCTTCTTGTTATAACTTCTGGTGTCTTTCTGAGTTATGAAGACCCCTATTTATAGTTGTGGGAGTGAAGAGTTATGATAAGAACAAACTCTTTCCGGCCAATCAAATTGAAGTGTGACAAGGCCGCATTTGATTGGCCAGAACATGTCACTTGCACATGTGGCGCAGTTTCATTGGCTATTTAATTTGACTTGGCATGTCTTGTCATTTTGACACGTGGCACGATCCTATTGGGTCTTTTGTTTGACTTGGCGGGCCACGTCATTTGACGCGTAGCGCCAAACTGGGCTCTAGGAAAATGACAACTTGGGCTTAATGAAGTGGGCTCATCATTTTAGCCCAATTAAATAGGTTAGCCCAATGGATTAAGACTTATTTATTTAATCCATATATATTGGACTTATATAATTAATTTAACCATCATCGACGACTTAAGCGATGGGATACTTCCAGAAAATCCGAGGAGAAGGACTGAAATTCGTCGTCGTGCACCTCGCTTCCTTTACTACAAAGATACTCTATACAGAAGGTCATTCGAGGGAGTACTCTTGCGATGCTTAGGGGAAGATGAAGCAGATCAAACTTTACAAGAAGCACATTCTGTGGTATGTGGGTCACACTAGTCTAGACCAAAGCTCCACTTTCATATAAAAAGGATGGGATATTATTGGCCAACGATGATAAAAGATTTCTTGAACTATGCTCGAAGATGCAAGGCTTGTCAATTCCATGCGAATTTTATTCATCAACGCCCTGAAGTGTTGCACCTGACTGTTGCATCTTGGCTATTTGACACTTGGGGATTGGATGTTGTTGGACCATTGCCAAAGTCCTCTGGTGGGCACCTAAACATCTTGGTGAAGTTGTTGCTCTTAAGGAAGTAAAGAAGGAAAATGTTACAAGTTTCATCCGACTAAACATTATCTATCACTTTGGCATTCCTTGTTACATAACAACGGATAATGGTAAGTCGTTCGACATAGGTTAATGAACAAGATTTGTGAACTCTTTGGCTTCAAGCAACGTAACTCTTCTATGTACAATGTTGCCGCCAATGGTCTAGCCGAGGCATTCAAAAAGACTCTATGCAACTTGTTAAAGAAAGTCGTCTCCAAATCCAAACGGGATTGGCATGACCGTATGTAAGAGGCTCTGTGGGCATATAGGACAACTCACCGCACGCCAACACAAGAGATCCCTTATGCACTTGTTTATGGAGTCGAAGCCGTCTTGCCACTCGAGCGTCAAATACCTTCAGTACGATTAGCTATTCATGAAGGATCACTGATGAAGAAAATACTCGATTTCGATTAGCCGAATTGGAGGCTCTTGATGAGAAGAGGTTGGAATCTCAATAGAGTCTTGAATGTTATCAAGCTCGATTGTCTCACGCCTTCAATAAAAGAGTTCGCGCGAGATCCTTTCAAGTAGGAGATCAAATCCTTGGCGTACGAAGACCCATTATTACTTCCCATAAACCTGTAGGGAAGTTCACTTCAAAATGGGATGGTCCACATGTCATACAAGAAGCTTACTCAAGTGGGAATTACAAGATGGTTGATGCAGATGGCATGAGAATCGGTCATATCAATGGCAAGTTTTTAAAGAAGTATTATCCTTGAAGTTGCAACGCTCCTTGACGCACGATCCTAAACTGCATGCTCCTACACTCCTGGCCCGCATGAGTCTAAACTGTGTACGGTCCAAAAAAAAAAGTCTACTAGGTTCAAAACCTCGAAAGATGCGGCCTAGGCAAAAGTTAGGACATAAAAGAAAATTAAAAAAATCACATATTCTGAACTACGGTATGACTTGATCCTCTTTATTGAGGTACGTAGGCATCTTAGAGTTTCATGCTTAGTTCAGTCGCATAAGTTCAAAAGATACATACTAGTCGTTGTCCGAATGAAGTATGATGGAATGTAATCCATTCAATCAACACTTGAAATTCGGGCTGAAATATTATTCTTCTGTTGAAATTTGGATCTCGTATGACTTATAGGGAGCAATCCTCCATGGTAATTGTGTCTTAAATGGTACGATTATAGTCTTTTAGGAGGCTTCCAAGTATTTGCACTGAAGTTCAGGGATTAGTATGTCTTCATGTTCACCAAATCTTTAAATCCGCGGATCTTCAAGTTTGCTGCTCTTCAAGTTGAAATATTTAGGCCCTCCAAGTTGAAGTCTTCAAATTGAAATCTTTAAGTCCATCGGTCTTCAAGTTGAAGTCTTTATATTCTCCGCTCTTCAAGTTGAAATATTTAAGCCCTCCAAGTCTTCAATTCTGTCGGTCTTCAAGTTGAAGTCTTCAAATTCGCCGATGTTAAAGTTGAATTGTTTAAGCCCTCCGAATCTTCAAGTTGAAGTCTTCAAGTCTGCTCGTTTTTCAAGTTGAATTTTTAAAGTCCACCACTCTTCAAGTCGAAGTCTGCAAAGTCCGCCAAATCTTCAAAGTTTCCAAATGTTCAAGTCAATGTCGTCAAGTCCACGAAGTCTTCGAGTTGAAAGTTCTTCCAATCTTAAGGTGGTCATTTAAGTCCTTTTGCACCTTAAGTTGGCCTTTTTATGGGTTTGCCCTTAAAAGGAACTATAATTTTCTAATCTTAAGGTGGATATTTAAGTCCCTTCGCGCCTTAAGTTAGCTTCTTAGTGGGTTTGTCCTTAAAAGGAACTATAACTTTCCAATCATAAGGTGGACATTTAAGTCCCTTTGCACCTTAAGTTGGCCTCTTTGTGGGTTTGTCCTTAAAAGGAACTATAACTTTCCAATCTTATGGTGGACATATAAGTCCCTTTGCACCTTAAGTTGGCCTCTTCATGGGTTTGTCCTTAAAAGGAATTATACTTTCCAATCTTAAGGTGGACATGTAAGTCTCTCTGATATCCAGGTCGTTTTGAGAGCAATCTCTCTGATAGTCGGGCCACATTGAGAATAATTTCTCTGATAGTTGGACCATCTTGAGAGTAATCTCTCTGATAGTTGGGTCATCTTAAGAGTAATCTCTTCATCTTGAGCATAATCTCTCCGATAGTCGGGCCACATTGAGCATAATCTTTCTGATAGTTGGGCCACCTTGAGAGTTATCTCTCCGATAGTCGGGTCACCTTGAGAGTTATCTCTCCGATAGTTGGGTCATATTGAGAGTAATATCTCCAATACTCGGGCCACATTGAGAGTAATCTCTCCGATAGTTGGGTCACATCGAGAGTAATCTCTCCGCTATTTTGGCCGGGATGAGTATCCATCCCTTCACACTCTAAGATAACCATTTTCATGCCAGAACTTGTACTTCTCTTCTTGGCCAACAAAAAAAAAAGCAAAGGAAAATGCAGATAAAAAAAGGTCTTACCTTCACTGTGCTCTTGCCTTATAATCGTCAAAAGGCCCAGCGAATTAATGCCTACAAGATGAAGAACATGTATCTATTTATAGAGACCCAAATAGATTGTTGAGAAGATGTCTTTTGATGTGGGATGAATTGAAAAGCCGGCTAGCACAATTAGTTCCACCATGCATTAGGACGCTATAATTCTATTCCAACTCAAACTTGAAGAATGCTAGTTGTGCATAATAAAACTTGCATTTTTACAATTCTAGTTGGAGAACGAAAGACACGTACCACTCAGTAAAAAATGGCAATGTTATATAGATTAAGTCTTCTGATCATGGATTGTCACGTACCTTAATGGTGCAAATTGCTATATCAAATGAAGTGAAAACTTTTCTTTAATGCAAAGAATGAAAAAAAAAATGTTTTCATAAGTTTTCTTACGTGATGACTAAAGTTTGGTCATTATGTATCTTTACACATGCCATTATAATATGGTAATTGTTTTAAGGAAAGAGAAAGTTCAATTCTCGATAACTTTTAAGAGAACAAATATGTCTTTTACGTGTACTTCAAGTCCAATTTGTGAGTTTCAATTAGCCTACACTCTGATAAATCTTGAAGCTTTCAGGGGCATTTGTAGGCATATAAATTTTATTAAAATTAAATCCATAAAATAATTTAGACTATATTGTAAATTTAAGATATATTTTGGTCCAAATAAATATTATGAGCTAATATAAAATGTCTCCATTCTTCCTTTTATATTTCAGAAACAGCGACAAGATGCTCGAGTTCATTTTCTTCACTTTCACCCTCATTTGGCGGGCGGTACTATCCATTTTTGGCAAATACTAACTTGCATTGATCTGGCAAGGTTAACGATGAAGCTAGGGCACCTAAAGCATCAGCCTTCTTGTTTTCTTTCCTAGGCACATATTGAATAGTCACATCACCGAGCCACCTCATTAATTTTTTAGCGTAATCATGATATGGGCGTAGTTCAGGTTTCTTGACCTCGTAACTACCTAAAAGCTGGTTGATCACTAACTGAGAGTCACCAAATACTTACAACTGCAACCACTTCATTTCGACAGTCATTTTTAGCCCAAGTATTAATGTTTGATACTCAGCAACGTTGTTAGACTCAGAGTTGTGTTAACGTAAAAGAGTAGGGCAGAACTTCGCCTTGAGAGGTGACAAATACTATGCCAACACCAGCTCCTTCGCAATGTGCAGCACCATCAAAGTACATCTTCCACGGAGGTTGAACTTTAATGATCATTGCGTCCTCATCAGGTAGTTCGTCAGTTAGCTCCCAATCATCAGGTATAGGGTGATCTGCTATGAAGTCTGCTAACGCTTGTCCTTTTATAGCCTTTTGAGCGATGTACACAATTTCAAATTATTGAAACTGGAGGTACCACCTTGCTAGTCGATCAGTAAGGACAGGTCTTGACATCACAAACTTGATGGGATTTGCTCTAGAAATAAGACGAACGACAGTAGCTTGAAAGTAGTGCTTCAACTTTTGGATTGAGAAGAGTAGCTCCAAACATAACTTTTCGATTGGCGAATAATTCAGCTCATTTGGTGTCATCATCCTGCTCAAGTAGTAAAGGGAGTTTTCTTTCCCTTCACTATTTTCTTGGGCCAACAACGCTCCAACAAACCTTTCTTGTGTTGAAATATATAGTATCAACGGCTTTCCAGGTATAGGGGCTGCCAGAATCGGAGGCTTCATCAAGTAAGTTTTGATGCTTTCAAAGGCATTGCTACAAGCTTGGTCCCACTTGAAAGGAACGCCTTTCTTCATGAGGCGACTAAATGGTTGACACCTCATAGCTAGGTTTGAGATGAATCCCCTAAAGTGTGCTAGCTTTCTTTGCAGACGTTTCCATTCATGACTATCGTGAGGCTCAGGCATCTTCAAAATGGCATCCACTTTGGCTTGATTAATTTCTATCCCTGGATGTCAGATAATAAAATCAAGGAACTTTTCAGAAGTAACTCCAATGTCACATTTCAATGGATTCATCCTAAGTTGGTACCTCTGGAGCAACTCAAACACCATTCTTAAGTCTTTCAAGTGGTCGCTCTTCTCTCTTGATTTTACCACCAAGTATTCAACATAACATTCGACATTCTTGTGGAGAAGATCATCAAAAAGATTCTGCATAGCCCTTTGGTAAGTAGCACCAGCGTTCTTCAAGCCAAAAGGCATTACCTTGTAACAATAAATACCTTTGGGGGTACGGAATACAGTAAGCTCCTCATCTGTTGGTGCCATACAAAGTTGGTTATAGCTCGATGAACCGTCCATAAATGACATTGCCTCGTACCAGTAGTAGCATCGATCATCAGCTCTGGAATAGGAAGTGGGAATTCATCTTTGGGACACGTATTGTTGAGATCTCTGAAGTAAACGCAGACCCGAATCTGGCAATTCTTCTTCCTTACAGGGACAATACTTGAGACCCATGTTGGGTATTTAACTTCGCAAATAAAGCCAGCTTCAATGAGTTTGTTGACTTCACTTTCAATCAAGGGAACCAAGTCCGGCCTAAAGCGCCTTTGGGCTTGCTTAACAGGACGAGCGTCATTTTAACTACAAGGTGATAAACTGCTACTTTAGGGTCCAAGCCAGGCATCTCTTTGTAACTCCAAGCAAAGACATCCTTGAACTCCTTGAGTAACTTGATATAAGTGCTTTCTTCATCGATTGCTAGTAAAGCACTTAGGTATGTGGGCCTTGGTTCTTCATCTGTTCCAAGGTTAACTTCTTTTAAGGAATCAATCGTTGGCTTCATCCCTTCTTCAAGTTCCGGGGGAGCATCTTTTGCATTTTCATCTTCTTGAGGGTCCCCATCATTAAAGAATATGTGATAACACAGTGAAACATCCTCCAATTTCTCGACATCCTCCATTAGAGATGAAACACCATGCTTGCCTTGTACAGTGACGTGATACGAAGAACCCACACTTTCTTCGTCTTCATCACGTTCTTTAGTGTAGCCCACAGTTTATGGCTTCACCTTTAGTACCTCATCACACAGAACTATGACTTTTGTTCGTCGCCTTATTCTAGAAGGGACCACACTTTGGAAGTCCTTAGAGATCTCCTGAATTTTGGGCAAAGCGGGTGTTCTTGTATTTCGATAATTTCTCTGGAACTTATTCCCTTTCTTTAATGGACCCAATCTCTCAAACAGGGAAGTCCTCACAATTAATTTTCCAAGTCGATCAAATAGAGAAGACTTGTTAGAAGCGGTAGATTCATCTTCTACAGTGATATAATTGATGCCCACCTCTTATGGAGATGCGCACTGGTGACGGTTACTTATATCCCAAACCTTCACGTGATTGTCTCGTAGCAGCTTCTGATGGGAGTTTCCCTAACTTTGATGGCTCATTGGGATTGTATCTAGATTTTGCAAATAGCTTGTAAGCATTAGGATCAAAACCTTCATGTGTTCACTTTGTAGGGAGTGCCACATTCTGCAAACGATTTTGAGACACAAACCCTGCAAGTGGCTTTGAGGACGACTTTATTGCCTCAGTTCGTTTTATCGGAAGAGTTAACTCTTTTAGCATGTTAGTTTGGAGATTAGATGATTTACTTTCATCTTTCTTCCTTTTAGGGACATATTGGAGCGTGGGAGTTATTTTCTTGCCATAAGACGCAATATCCCCTCTGTAAGATGAGCTTTGGCTTTACCAGCAGTTACCTCAGCTCTTTTAGTTGTGGGCTCGTCATTCTTGATTTTCATGACATCATCAGCTTTTAGCTCCTTCACAATGCGGTTCTTCAAGTAGAACTTTGCATCGACGAAGTGTAACTCAGCCTCGGTGAATGGCTCGTCATCAGTAACTATCTTCTTCTCGACTTCACCCTCGTAGTATATTAAACATTGATGGTAGGTAGATGGAACTACCTTATTCTCATGTATCCAAGGCTTTCTAAGCAAGACGTTGTATGAAGTCTTTGCATGGAACACATGCCTCCATGTACTTGATTTCATATCTTCAATGGTGATTTCCAACCTAATAGCACCTATGGCTCTTTGCTCCCCTTGGTTGAATCTTTGAATCATCACACGACTTCCTGAGAGTTCGTTCATGGGAATACCAAGTTCTTTCACAGTGCAAATTGGCAAGATGTTCACTGAGGATCCCCCATCAACCAAAATTAGATTAACCCTTTCATCGCGCATATAGCCAACCAGGTACAACGGGCAGTTATGAGAAGTGTCGCCTAGTAGAAGATCGTCATTTATGAACGTAACTTTTTCCTCACAAGCATTAACTTCTTGAGGAATAGACTTGATGAGCTTTTCCGAAGATGGTGCCGATGGTAGGTTATCACTCTTTTCTTCCCCTTTGTCAGCATGGCAACAAGAGGCATCAATACCCCCATGGGAAATCTTTGTGTGGACTAACTTGATAAGAACTCCTCCAAGGTCACTAGATGTCGTGGATTTTGAGGATGGTGCACCTCCACTTTTGCTTTCTTCAAATGCTTAACTGGATTCCATCTCCTTGGTCTTTTCACCATCATTTTCCTTGTTGGTTGTTCTATTGATTCTTTTCATGGGCTACTTTTGTGGCGCCTACGGTGAGTCACCAACGTCCAACCCTCATTATCATCATGGTCGTCTACTTCGACTTTGTTATTCTCCAGTAATTCTTCATCTTTAATTGCTTTTAAACTACATAGCTCATCTAGACTAAATGAGCCAAAGGTGATAGAGACTTGGTTCGCATTTGCCTTCTCATCTTCAAGCACGATCTTCTTTTCACGGGCCAAGTCCATATCTTTATCCTTGAAGACAAAGCACTTCTCCAGAGGGTGGCTCACGAGTCGATGTATTTGCAGTAATTTGGGTCATTCATTTTACCAGCTTCATTTGGACGCTTCATCTACGGAAGCTCAATGAGATTTAACTCGAGGAGTTCTTCAAAAATTGTTGGCACATCAGAATCCAGAAATGGGTGCTCCTTCTCTTGCATTTATTTTAGAGTCAACTTTCCACTTGGTTTATCTTGAAAATAAGTGGATTTCGTACTCTGCTTCTTGCTCACTTCATTGTGAACTTCACAGGTGATGTGTTGACATTCATAGCTTCTTATTTTTAGACTTGGGTGCAAACTTGCTCCATTTCCTGACTTCTTGCTTGTCGTTCCCTTTGCGAGGCTCATAGATAGGTAGCCTTTCGTTTTCAGCGAAGGCCATGATTAACTCCATGTCATGGGCACGAGTTGCAAGTTCTTCAAATGTGCTAGCCTTGATACCTTGAAAGATATAGCGCAATCCCCAATGCATGTCTTGAATGCACATCTCTATGCCAGAAGCTTCACTAAGCCTGTCTTTGCCGTTGAGGCTTGCATTCCTCCAACAATTGATAAAGTCAATAACTGGTTCGCCCTTCCGTTGATGAGTTTTTGTAAGTTCCACCATGCTCACAGTGCGCCTTGTGCTATAAAAGCGATTGAGGAACTCTTGCTCTAGTTGATCCCAACTATCAATAGATCCAACCTCGAGGTCTGTATACCAATCAAAAGTCCCAGCGTTGTTGCATGTCTCAACGAAGTGTGCCACATGTTGCTTTGGGTTGCCTTTTCCATCAAAATATTGAAACTTTGGAGGTTGATAGCCAGCAGGCATCTTCAACATATCGATCCTTGCAGGATATGGCTTTACGTATGTAAGAGAGGACTTGGTAACAACTTCGTACATGCTTTTAATAGTTCCTTCAATGAACTATTTCAGTTGATCGATTGGAATCATCCCTTCAGACGAGACAGAAATAGCCTTAGCGGATGCTACTTGTCTTGGGGGAGAATTACTCTCTAAAACTTCTGGGAGCTTGCCAGGTGCATGGGTGGATTCTTCTTCCATCAAGATTCCCTCCCTGTCTGTTAACTTGTCAATTCTAGCATCTTGATTCTGCATGCACTTGGTCAAGCCAGTGATTGCTCCGTCAAGTTTGCCAACTGCTCCTCCATAGATGAAGTATTTGTCACCATGGCTTGCATGATTGTTGTGGACGATGGAGAGTAGCATGAATCGTCACACAAATTGATCATTGATTGGCTCACGCTATGCGGTGTAAGTGGAGAGAATCCATTACTTGAAGCATCATCATCTTCCTTCACAGCAAAGTTCTTGGATCCGGAGAGGTCAAGCAGAGCAAGAGTTTTCTTGATCTTTTCAGCAATATCGCTTCCTCCTTCGGGTGCGTTTGTGGAAGATCTTGCTCCTTTTGAGGATGAAAATCCAAAAATAGGGGTTGATGCAAATGGCACTTGGAGTGCTTGTTGTCCCAAAGAGCTTGCTTTGCTCCTCATAACTGGTCCAAAGTAACATCGAGGATGCTTTCCACATCAGTATAGAACCTGGAGTTAGCAGCCTTGGTGGATGTTAATCTGGAGTTGATTTTCTTTGAAGCCATTTAAATGTTCTTGAACTTTGGTGATTGAAAAGTTGATGTGAGAGGTAGAGACTGTCCCACTGGGCGTGCCAAAATTTATAGATAATAAATTGCGTCGAGAAAATAAAATCAAGACCGAAAAATATTGAAACAATCATAGTATTTTATTTCAAATATTTGAGTGTTACAATCTCTATAAATCCTCTGATTTGTCTTTCCAATAGTAAATAAATTCAAGGGCCTTTGAGCTTGATCTTGAATCTATATTTGTTGCCACAAACGATGATCTTGAATTCAACTAACACGAACTTTGGTTTGAACTCGTACTCCTTGAATCTTGATTTGTTCTTCGTTCTTGAGCTTGAACTTGATTGCTTGAAGCTTGAAACTTGTAGAGAAATTTGCGGCGTTTGATCCACGAGCTCTCTTTTGCTTCTTATTATAACTTCTGGTGTCTTTCTGAGTTATGAAGACCCCTATTTATAGTTGTGGGAGAGAAGAGTTATGATAAGAAAAAACTTTTTCCGACCAATCAAATTAAAGTGTGACAAGGCCGCATTTGATTAGCCAGAACATGTCACTTGCACGTGTGACGCAGTTTCATTGGCTATTTAATTTGATTTGGCATGTCTTGTCATTCTGACACATGGCCTAATTCTATTGGGTCTTTTGTTTGACTTGGCGCACCACGTCATTTGACGCGTGGACCCAAACTAGGTCTCTAGGAAGATGACAACTTGGGCTTAATGAAGTGGGCTCATCACTTTAGCCGAATTAAATGGGCTATTCCAATTGATTAAAACTTATTTATTTAATCCATATATATTGAACTTATATAATTAATTTAATTATATTAGCCCATAATATTTATTTGGACCAAAATATATCTTGAATTTACAATATAGTCTAAATTATTTTATGAATTTCATTTTAATAAATTTATATGCCTATAACAGGCGGCGCAAAAGATGTTGTAGGCATATAAATTTTATTAAAGTTGACGGCGGTGAAGTCCAGCATGTACCTTCTGTTTTTAGCTAAGGCTGCGCCTGCGTATGAGAAAACGATGTTCCGGAGCCGGAAGAAAGATGACGACGCAGGCGCGTGAATTGGAGCGATTTACGTTGGGGATGAAGGGGGAGGAGAGAGAGAGGGAGGAAATACAGTTGTGGAGGCGGGAACGGGGAGCGGCTCCGCTCCATTAGAATTTGCTCCGTTACATGTCAATATAGCTTTGGATAGTCAACACGTGTCCTTGTTAATTTTTAAGGGATGAGATTTTTTTTATTTATTATTTCTCTATTATTATGTTTAAAATTCCAATAAAGGTAAGATTGATTTCTTAAATAGAGGAAAGCTAATTGAGTTCACACAAGACAAAATAATTATTATATTATTTTTCGAATATTTAAAAATAATTATTTAATTAATCTCCTACTATTTAGGAGTAATTATTTAATTAATTTCTTACTATATAGAAATAGTCATTTAATTATTCTCCTAATATTTATAAACTAGAAAAAAATTTCATTCAACTCCATTTTATATTTAGTCTTTTTTTAGGTTTCGGAGGAGGTTTCTTTAGTTAAAAAAATTCTGCCTAAAAGTTTCATTTTTTTGAGTTCTCCTTTTAGGTTTAATAAAGTTTTGACGTAGGAAAGTTTGAAAAGTTTCGGTACTAACTTTTTATAAACTATATTAGGTGAAAATTAGCCGTTTGAACTAATCTATGGATTAGGAGTCTTTATTTTTTAATAAATTTTTTATCTATTTGAATTATATATAATTTTACCTTACACACACACACACACACACACACACACACNATATATATATATATATATATATATATATATATATATATATATATATATATATATATATATATTTATTTATTTACCCATACTTTCAAAAGTGTATGTGTTAAGTAGTAAAAATCTAGAGATTATACTCAGCAAATTAAAATCCCTTCTAATTTAGTTTTTATGGATCCGCCTCAGACAATATGCTTCGACAAGGTTCTTGTGATCCAGGTTACTTATAATTCTAATAATAAGGCATCAACGGACTATCGTAGGAATACATTTCTTTATTTATTTAGTTAGCTAAATAGGACATGTCAGTATAAATAATTTAACTGCCAATTTAAAATTTCTTTGTTCCTTTTAATAATATTTGTGTTCTTTTTAAAATAAAAAATTTATTTATTCAAAAAATATTATTGAGAATAATAGAAATAAAATATAAAATAAATAAAATATGTATCTTCTATTATATTATAAAAAAAAGTAGCATACAAAAATTTAAATAAAGTAATATGCTAACAAAAGTTTCTATTAACAATGCAATAATACTAAATATTGGATAATATAATTAAAAAAAAATACATAACAAAAAAGTTATTCGATGCATATATAAGTATCATTAATTTAATAGAGATTTTATTCATTAAGATTCAGATAAAAATATTGAGAAAAATTTATATATTATTAAAACAAGAGGAAAAGCCCTCTCCTTAAGCCAAGTAGCAGCCTAGAAAAAAGCCACATGGCATAAGTAGTTAATAATTAGTTATTTAGTCCCTTTAATTTAAAAAGCTATTTAATGACTATATAAGTCCCTTTAATTTAATAGCGATTTTATTATTGGGTATATCACATTGACAAATAAGATGACAATTAAAATTTATTAAAGTAATACGATCTAACTTGTTCAAACAAGCCGATCATAATTTAATTTAATTAATATTTTTTAATATTAACCGCGCATCGTGCGGGTACAACTACTAGTCTATATATAATAAAAGGAGAGGCAACGCCACCATATTAAGCCAAGTGGCATAACCATAAGATGACAAGTGTACATTTTTAGAACAAAGCTTCAATAAAAATTGAATTTTAAAATTAGCTTATAATAAAAACAAAAATAATGAAATAAAATAAAAATATCAATTCAAATTGCGGAGTTGTTTCAACAATAAAGTTGGAGATTGAAAAATAATTTAAAATATAAAACAAGTTAAATAAAAAAGACTGACAATTTAATTAACGTCAAGAGTTCAGGTTGAAAAAATTGAAACCTGCTAATTCAATTAACACTTAATATCAAATGGCAATTTTTTCAATTTATTAATTAAACCTGAAATTTTAAAATTCAAATAATTTAAAATAGAAAATAGGTTCAAAAAATGTAAACCCGTCAATTCAATTAACATCAGTTCCTCCCACGTTTATTTGAGTAGGTTTTTTAATTTATTCACATTGAAAATCGAGAACGTTTCGCTTTGTGGTTAGCGAGTGATTGGTTCCAAAACTTTTTCAATCGTCCTTTTAGAAAACTCAAAAGTATTCCTATTTTTATCCATAACTAATGAATTAACTCTGAGATTTAGTATCAAGCAAAGAGATGCAGGATAGATTGGCAATCTTGTATGGAATGTTGGAGAAGGCATTTCATTCGGGCAAATAGACAGTGCCTACAATCTCCAGCCCGACATTTGGATTCCACGCCACGACACATCCATCGCCAAAACATGTTCTCCTCATCTCAAGACTACTGTTAGTGCTCCTTTCCTTTACCTATCTCTTTATTTTCCAGCCATTGCTTAATATTAACAATTGGTATTGCCGCTTCTTCTTTTTTCCGCATGTTTGGCTCACCTCTTAGCATATAATTTCTATTCTTATTTGTGGTTGATAGTTAGCTATCCTCATACAACTCTTGATATGTCTGGATTTACAAGTACATTCTTTTTGATAAGTCAAACATTTCATTAGTTATAACTGAGATGGTGTCAAAAAAAAAGAACATACAAGTTGTGACTTGTATTAAAGGAAGAAAGTCTAACATATGTTTATGCCAATTGTCGCATCAACAATTAGCCAAAAGAATTGAGATAAACTTTAAATTTTTTAGGACAGAGCTAGTTTTCTAAAAAATGGCACAAGCTTCTATTATACAAATTTTTAAAAATAGGAAACATAAATCGCAGTTAACCGCGGTTGACACTTGACAGTTTCTCTCCTCTCCTCTCCTCTCCTATTAAATATTTAACTAAATTTATTTGAGCATGTTGTACTTCTGTGTGTCTTTTTTTCAGGGAAATGAATCATGTTTTGGTGGATACATATGGAAGATTTAAATCTATCAAAACAAAAAAATTGAAATATAAAAAAATAAAAAAACACCTAAGATATGGCCAAGCAGCATACACGTTTTGCTCCTAATTTACAACAATAATATTTATCCATATGTTATACGTGTTGCTCCTAGTTTATATTAGTTTTAAAACTATTATCTATCTATTTATTAATAAATTCCAGTCCTTACAATTGTTCATTTGCGGTTTCTCCTGCATAATGTAATTCTTCCTACTACGTATAGATAATCCATAAATGTAACAATTGTAAATCAAATATGTAAGAATTTTCAAAAAGGTAGTTCCTATTTTAAGATTTTGAAGGAAATATAGTAAAAAAAGGAAAATTAAGAGAACAACTGCTTCCCCTATATGCTTTGAGAACAAATTAGTACATATTTCAAAGGAGGGAACAGTTACGTGACTTCTAAGTTTGGGGATTGAAAAGAAAAATCAAACTTTTACTGTATGGTTATAGCTTTTGAAAAAGAAATAAAATTAAAGTCTTATCCAAGCTCTAGATAACTCTCAATTTTTAAACATGTGGCTAAAATTTTGAATCTAAAATAAAACTCTTATATACAGTTGGTCCAATTTTCACGCGGTCCAACTTGAAAATTGTAATAGAAAAATTCAAATATTAATTATGTTGCAATATGAAATAGTTTCATCCATGATAAAATTGTCCTAAATATTTCTTAAAGAAAACCTCGAGAGGTGGACTGAATTATTGTTGCAATTGAAATATGTGTACTGAAAATCGGGAATGCATACAAGAAGGGTGAAAAGATATTATTTAATTAGATATAATTCTATATGAGTTTATAGTTCTTTAGTTTTTCCGGAGTGTATTGCTATTTAATTTTTTTGCCCGTATTGATAGAAGTAGTAATAGTCCAATATATTGAATGACCCTATTTTAAGAATTTAAGGAGCCAACAATTAAAGTACGGAATGTCTGGATCTCTCACTTCTAAGAGGAAGATTGCATTCAACTACATCTCCCAAAAAAGTTGCTAGCGCACTACAAATAAAAAATAAAAATGAAATATTGAATGTAAATATCATATACGTATATCAACATAATGGTGGTATATTTATAATGTAATTTAAAAGACCATATTTACTTAAATAATTGTGATAATCAATCAAAATAATTTAATCTTATATATTAAGTAGTTATGAAAGAGTCTCGTAGATTGAGTTAACAAATAAGCTGATAGTTAGAATTTTACAAAACCAATATGATTTAATGTGCTCAAATAAACTATATCGCATTTTGACATGATATCAAAAATCAGCTTAACAATAAAGTGTTGGATTACTTTGAATTTGAGATGAGAAGTCTTTTTATATTAGAATGACAAAGTTTAAATTAGGAAATTTCAAGCAACTCATTAAAATTTTAGAAATATAATAAACTTATAATATAGGTAATTTTAATAACTATTGAAATTATTATTAAATATTATGTTAAAAATATATAGAGAGAAAATTTAATTTTTAATTTTGAAGATCCAGAAAGCCACTGAGCAATTTTAAAACAATATCTATTAGCTTATTCGTTTTGATAATGCTATATTTTTATACTATTTGTAGCACAACCTATATAATTACGATATTCGAGTATCATTCAAAAGCTATTCGATAATTATATGATTTGTTAATTTAATTATATTAAATTTTATTATTGGATAAGTAAGGCGATAACTATGATTTAGTTAAAACGCATAATCTAACATGCTCAAATAAATTAAATTATACTTTGATATGACTAATATTCTTTAGAAACGTCCCCGCATCGCGTGGTGTCGTAATACTAGTTACGTTAATAACTTCGTCTACTTTCATATCTTTCTAGATTTAGACGTTAATTCTTTGTCAGTGAATTAGCAAAACATTAGCATTCTTTGTATCGTAAAACTTTAAGTTATGAAAATTACCAATTCCTCAATATTAGTTTAGTCTCCAAAAAGCAATTACAATATATATAATTAGGTAACTACTTGACTTATTAAAATCTTAAAGTGATGTTTCTTTTAATAAAATAAAAAAATATATGTTTTTTTAAAAACCAAAATCAAATTATGAATGAGATGAGTACGTTCACAAAAATTGAACAATTATTGATGCGAAACTTATATATGAATATTTTCATAATACACTGCCATAACCAAAACTCTTGTTTTCGATATTGATATTCGACTTGAAAGTGCAATATATAATTGTTCGTGCAACAAAATATATTGCAATAAATATAATCTAATATTTAGGATGTTTATCATTGTGCTTCAGTTATTATAATTGCAAAATATAAACATACCTAAAATTATTTTCACACAAATTTAAAAGGATACTCTTTAGTTTCGGAAGATGAAAGTTGAATTCCGGGGATAAAAATATACTTAGAAGTACATTGACTAGTATCATATTTTTTCCATGTATGACGTTATTGTCAAAACTTCTATGTACCATCTATGTGCTATTACATAAGCTATTCGACAGATTTAAGTTTTTCAGTAGCATGAGGGGCATTTTTTTTTTCAAAATCAATATATATGTAATGGAAGATCAATTTTAACTTAGTATATTATATATTTGGTGACACTAACATACATAATAATTAATAAACTTAACAATAAATTTATGTGGTATAAGGCCATTTGGTATTAAAGTATTTAATTATTCTTCTTGGTAGTAATTTTTGGTATCATCTTTTGCTAAATCACAATTTGAAAAATATTTTATTTTTACCATAAAATTTCACAATCAACCTTTTATTTAGTTGATCAACATATTCATTTTGCTAGCTAAGATACCTTTTAATTTCTATCATGCAAATTTCACAAGTTATGTTTTAATATAATGATAGAAATATTTTCCTATTATTACGAGATCATCTTTTATTAGATGCTCTTCTTCGTTTTCGACACGAAGCAAGAAGTCACCGAATACTGGATGTTCTTGAGCATGTTGGGGGATTAGGCGGCAGTTGAAAGAGCTGCTCGAAAGCTTGACGAACAAGCGAAAAAAGCCTATCTATTCTATTTTCTTAGTTTAGTAAAGGGCTTTTCCCTTACTAGGGCTGGCACATTAACAGGATATTCAATTTGTGATAACGATGGCGGATAAACCAGATAATAATCTTACTTGTCCCCAACGCTAAAGTACCGGGCATTTTCGGGGACTAGCCCGCTTCCACTCTTTTATTCTGTTCTTAATTTATATTTCTTGTCATTTGAATTTTTTTCATTTGAGGCCATAAGTATAATTTTGGCGAGCTAGTTTTTACAGTATTTGCTTTTGTCGATTTTGGAATATTGCAGTACTTGACATAAATCACCTTCCAAATCATTAATTTTTCACCAAACAGTTCAATGATATTCAATATATCTCCAGAACTCCGGTCAATTGTTTCGATCGTTTGACACTTAGCCATAAGCACTTCATCTCATATTACTAATTTCGTTTTCCTTATAAATTTAGCAACATTGCTCTAATTTGATATATTTGCGATTGTTATTTCAGTTGTTTGAAGAGGTATATCAAATTTAAAGTGAGTGACCTCATAATAAAATCGTTACCGGTACACCATTTATTATTATTGCTAACAATATCATGCCTCTTGATTGACATTTGCAAGTAATGCATGATATAGAAATATTATTTACGATTCTGTCAGAGGCATCTATAAATGATAATCCTGTTATACCAGAGTCGACTCTTTATAAATAGTCTTGAAAGCTTATTCTTGTTTAGGATTTAGCTTTGATTATGCTTCAATTGACAATTGTATGACCGTTTGACTCTTAATACTATACTAACCTTTTTTTAGTTTGTGTTCTTTTTTTTTTTTAATCTGTAATGCTCTTAATGGAATAAAGTTATGTACCTTTTTTTTTTTTAGTTTGAAAAATAATTTTACTCATATGATGAATTTAAAAAATAATTAAATTGGATTCTCTTGGTAAATAATTAATTGAAAGATTTTTATTGTTTGGTCTTAACATAAAAAATTTATTTTATGTTGATTTAGATTCTTACTATTAGGTAAATATTTAATCTTAATTCTAAGTTTATCCACCATAAATTTTATTTTCATAAGAGTAAAAAAATCGATATGACATTTCACTTTTAGAACTTTAGGCTTGCAGAATCACCAGTGATATTGACTCTTATCAACCACTTTTCTTTCTCTTTCCTACGCATATATATTCTTAAATATATTATGGGAATATATTGTTTTCTCAATTTCCAACTCTTTATGCAATCTATTTAATAGTACTTTTATTTTTTATTGGTATTGGATGTCATGGAGTGATAATGTACTGTCAATATGAAGGATTCTTATAAAATTAATTAATTTATACATATTTTTAATAAGAATTTAATAAATAACTTTTTATTAATTTTAAAATCTTAAATATTAAAAAAAATAAACATAGAAGGTCTTGTAGCAAAAAAAAAATTATTATTTTAGTTATATCCTTTACCTATCAGTTCTTCTATTCAATATTTATGACTAATTTGGTCTATCAATATTGTACTCGTGCTTTTATAATAACATAAGCTCTTCTTTATCTAAATGGATTTGGACAATATAATACATTCTCAAATTAAATTAGTAATAGAAAATTTTAACGTGTATATGCTCGAAAGTAATTATACTAATAAGATTCCTAACGTGTAGTACTATGTCCTAAAACTAATAGGATTACAAGGCTAATGTCTAGAATTCTAATTATGTCTTTTTATTGTGAGTTATTATTCTTAATTATAAGGTTATTTTTGTAAACCAATATTGTATTCATGCTTTTATAGTAATATAGATGTGTGTGTGTGTTTTTAAAACAAAGTACAAAGTGTTAATCATTTCTTTATTATTAATGTATATGGAATATCTCAAGTAATTTATGTGCCATAAAAAATTTCATTATCAAAAAATAGAAAATATTCGTGTTTTATCAAGATAAAAAGATTGATAAAAATAATTAGAAGAGAATAAAAAGATGAAAGTGGTTTTTGCTTTCCGGGGAAGAACATGATGCTTACGCGTCATTCACACAGATTGTTATACCTCATTTTATTTATCTGAGTGAAATAATTTATACGCTGTGGATTGCAAATAACTTAAATTCTTGTAATCGTGTTCATGACAATTTTAAGCTAGACATAGGTTAAGCACTAATGAGGAATCATAATGTTTGTTTTGTTAGTAATATTTATTTTTTTGTTTGAAATCAGTGACTATGTTTTCGTTACTATATTCAATATAGCATTCTTTCCAAATTTTAAAATGGAAATTGTAATAATATAGACAATGTACTTACTCCCTCCGTTTCCATTTAGCTGTGAGAATAAACTTATATACGTCGTTTGCCCATATACATTAATAAGAAGAGTAATTTAACTAATATATCTCTTATTAATCCCTTATTTTTATCTATTTATTTACAATGCGATTGTGCCTCTTAATTGTAGACAATTAATGCTAAGGGTAAAGTTAAAAAAAGTTAATAGGCTCTCTCTTGATCTTTTTAAGATAATAAATAATTTGAAAATAACTCTTCTAATATACATGACAATTAGATGGGACCGGAGTAAGAGTCTGTTTGGTCAAGTTATTAAAAATTCCTTATTTTAAAAAGTATTTTTTTTTATAAGTGCTTTTGCTAAAAGTATTTTTGGTACACAAATTGTGTTTGGCCAATTCATTTGAGAAGTACTTTTTGCAACATTTGGTACACAAATTGTGTTTGGCTAATCTTCCTAAAAAGTACTTTTGAGTGTCAAATTACCAAAAAGGATAGTATCAAGGGTTTATAATTAGTTTAAAGAGAAAAATAAATTTAAATATTTGTTGTAAGAGACTTATGTTATTTTTTATTTTATTTAGTTAAATATAGCATAAAGTAAATAGATATATTAAATTTTTAAATCAATATAATATATATAGTTATACCAAAGTAATAATATTACCTAGTGTACATATTGGCTACATGATGATAATCTTCAACTTTAACTTTATCATAGTTTCTTATGATGCTATTATCGAACTTTTGCACCAGAATAGACCATCTTAATATGCTGAAGTGAGTCTCAGGATGATTTTCGGCTAAAATTTCTACCGCACATATATTTAAAAATAATTTTGTGATTTCTACTTCACATTTACCTTTTCCAGAGTTGTTATCCGGTGGTACTTTATTGCTAATTTTTTTTCAATATGCATTAAGAATATGTGGTTAATAATATATTAAACAATAAGAGAACTAAAACTTTATCATGTCAAAAAATGAGAAAAATAATAAACAAAATCAAAAGTATCCAGGGAAAAACTTTTAACCGTTAATTACTCATATTATTAAAAATAAGTGTTATGGCACATCAAAGTCTAAAAGTAAACCAGTAGTCACTTTCACAAAATATTATATGTATCTTGATACATGCATTCACGTTAAAAAGAATAGATAAAAATATATACTAGATATTTTGTATAATAAATTAGTACACTACTATTATTACAAAAAAAAATAGATCATACCTTACGAAGAAAGTACTGAAATTGGTTATTAGTTTTTTTATTTTAAAAAGGAATAGGAGACACAAAAGAAAAAAGTGCACAAGAAAAAGAGAGAAAAGGTTTATTTATAGATATGACTTCTTATGTTGTAGAAAAAATTCAAGGATTTGATATATTAAAGTTATCAGGAGAATTCGAGAAGATCTATTACCTGAGAGAAATAAAAAACAAGATCAATCAAAAAAAATTTAGAACGTTGCAAGACATCATACATAAAAAAATCAAAAATAAGAAAAGTCGAAAAAGAATTTGCTGCGAGTCATATATCAGATCTTTCTAATTTAGAAGGACGGTAAAAACTAGAAACAAAGAAGCATAATGCTTAAATCAATGAGGGATAATTTGAAAAATATAAATTTATGGTGAAGATAGTTTTGTCTTAGATAAATTAATTTTTTGCTTCTACTTCTTGAAAGAAGCTAGAATTTTTTACTTTTTTCTAAAAGTAAAAAAATTACTTATGCTACTAGCCAAAAGCACTTCTTCATTTTGTCGAACAACTCATATTTTTAAATGAATATTTTCTTCAAAAGAAAAAAAAATATTTTGACCTCTTGCCAAACAGGCTCTAGAGTATCCACGAACAAAAGGATAGCTGCTAATTTTTTTTTGTTTTCTGGTCTTTCGATAATAAGTATAAGTATATTAAAAGGGTAAAAAGAATGTGGACGTACCACGTAAAGTAGTCAATTATGTCAGCGTTCCACCTTCGGGCTAGTCGGTGACACAAAAAAGAGTCAAATCTGGAATAAACTTTTTATGGAAAAACACACACAAAAGAAATCGTGAAAAGGGAGCTTTCATTGGGCCCAGTGACTGATGACTTAGATTACTACTCAAACCTTTTGGGCTTCACGTGACCAGTTAAATCTTCTGAAAGCGTTACGAATAGCGCAAAAACGTTAGCGCGAAACTTCAGTTGGCGCAAAAGCCACTGGTTCTCATTTATCGTCTCCATTTTGAAGCTACTAGGGTTTTGATCTTCTGCGGTGAGGTTCTCGGGCCGCCATGGAAGAAGTTAGGTCCAGCACCGCTTGGGTCTCTACTCACTCCTCTCATGTTACCGTTGATTTCTCAGGTTCCTTTGCATTCTCTCTATGTTGTTATTTATTACATTACTCCAATGCATTATCTGTCTGCATTGAATTAATTTTCGGTCTCAAATTAGTTAGAGTCCGTTATAAGAATCCTCCGTGTTCATTACGTTTTGTTCCCGAGCGAGGGCCTAGAAATAACTTCAATGCTCTGTTTTTTTTTAGAGAGTCACGTTTAATGGTAGTTAAGTGGCCTGTATTTGATATATAAGATTACATTTTGCATGTGTTATGCGCAGGCATTGAGAAGGTTGCTGAAACTATGAAGAATACATTGCCGAAAGTGGAGTGGGATTTTGAAGGGATACACTATTTTGATAACGGCCCACTCACTGTTCAATACTTGTTGGTCTTGGATACATTGAATTTCTGCTTCTGGCCAGGTGCTTTACCAAGTTTGAATAAAGTTGTAATTTGACTAAGGTTTAATCTGTTATAGTTGTCTGCAAATTAGTTTCTTTAACTGTAGGCAGGGGGTGTACAAAGAAAATCGCTAAACACACCATATCGATAGTCCGAGTCAAATCGGATTAAAAAAAAGCCCGATTGTGGTTTGATTTGATTTGGTTTGGTTTTAACTAAAAAAATTCAAACTGAAACCAAACCAATCCGACATTACATTTATATAACTTTTACAAATATCTTATACATAAAAATATTTCTTGTAATGTAATTTATAAATATTTTAAAAACTTTTTCATGATTTTATTTTTTAACGTATTATTTTAAGGTTGGACTTAATGTAGCAACTCAAATAAAGTTCAAATCAATACTAATGCTAACAAAAGAAATTCAATTCAACACTAGGATGACAATGTGTTGGAAATCTATTTTTTGGTTTTGCATTGGTTTGTAATAAAAATGCATAACTTAGTTCATTTTTTTCCTTATTATCTATTCATGTAATTTAACCGTACTTATTTTAGCATGACTACTTGTAGATTATATTTATTTAATTATGGCTTATTAATTAGCAATATTTATTTTATGTGATTTCATTATCTTTATTATTGAATATTTTAGTACAATGCTATGTTATTTTATTGGAAAATACATTATATAGTTGTATCCTACTAGGAACAAAGAAATATTTGGAGTACAAGTTATAAATTTTGTGCTATGAATACTTTACGCGAGAAAACGCCCCTGAAAAACTGGTAAAATCTGAGAAAAATCGAAATTGAAAAATCCGACTTTGTTAATTTGATTTGGTTTATAGATTTAAAAACCCGACACCATTGGTTGGTTTGACAACTGAAAAACCCAAACCGATTCGATCTATGTACACCCCTAACTGTAGTAATACAATTGAATTTGCTTTTATTTCATTCTCTTGTCTGTGTCTGAGTACATGCCGGTATTTGGAACTGCATTGGTTTTTCCAAAGCATATAACTTGCACATTTATGTCAATCAAGAAAGTTTTCAGTACAGAACCCTATTCATGATGCTTGATGCTGGGGCTTCACTAAAAAATCGTATGGCTGTTTTTCATTTCAGTTGTTTGATAGTATACTCTGGCCTAATGACTTTTTGCTTACTTCTAACTGCAGATGAGGACCTGAGTTACGATCATCTGGCATCTGGATTGAAGGCTACTCTTGAAAGTGACAAAACTGCATTTGATGCTGATCGTCTACAGAAATATACAGGTAAGCAGGTTTCTTTGGATTCTGTTCTGCTATGCCTCTGTTCCCCACCCCTCCCGTGGGAAAAGCATTCTTGTAGGGGCATGAGACTCCTAAGTGTCCACTGATGGCGCTCGGGGGAATAAGAAATTCCAGAAATTATATGGTGCATGGGTTCTGTATAAGAATGTCCAGTGAACAGTTTCTCGATTTGTATACACGCGTGGTCTCGTAAGAATGCCGATGACTTCCACTCATGCTTTTGAATACCTAACTGACGATCCAATCACTTTCAACCCAAATAAACTACCCTCTGTGGAGAATGCCTTTGTGATCATTAAATTTGAGGTCCTTACACAACTATTAGAAGTGAGGTAATCCAAGATACAAAAGAGAAGAATCGATTTTGATTCTTCAATTTGAATCTTCTTTTCTTGTTGAAGTAGCTCATTATATGCATGGACAAAAAAATTGTGAGAAATTGTAGTCTTTCTCCGAATTGATACTCACTCTCTTAAATCTTTTGTACCAACCTCCAATTGTAAATTTGTTCAGCATTCTCAAGGTTAAGTCGTGAAATGGAAAAGGATTTAGTTGATGCAGCAGTAGAGACGCATAAGATTAATAAAGTATTAGATGGATCATAACTGATGCTACAATAGAGATGCCTAAGATCAATAAAATTTTAGAGCTCAGCACTAAAGTAATTTTCTAGAAAACATCTTCATCAGTTCTGCTTGTGTTAGGAAATTCATGTGAAGCAACTTACATTTGCTATATATATATATATATATAGTTTTGCAAATGCCTTGAGTTGTTTTCAAGTTCTGAAGTCTTGTAGCCTTTCCCTGCTAAATTTCAAACACCTATTTTTAGGTCCTCAGTTAAGGAAAATGTTGAACTGGCCGAAACCACTGCCTTTGGAGGATGAACGGGTGCGCTTATTGCATGAGGTACACTTCTAATTTTTTCATTTGGTGTTCCATGCATTCAGAGGCGGATCCAGGATTTGAAGGTTTCGGGTGCCACACTACTTTGGACATAGACCTGTTGCTATTTACACGGTCCAAATAGATAGGGGTTTCAGTTTGAGTTATTCATTTTTTTGGTTTATATAGACAAATAGATCGAACGAAAAAATATAATAATTATGACAACTTTGCGCAAAGTATAAAACTTCTAATAGTATTATTAATATGCATTTCGATTCACAAACTTAGAACACCTTCCTACAAAACAAAAGTTCAATCCAATTCATAATTAATTCGAATTCAATAAGGGAATCATACCCCTTTTTATCAATGCATAATCCCAAATTCCACTTTCAAAGAAAAATATAGCAAGATCTTCAATTCTTAACAATTAAATCTTAAGAAATAGATCAATCATCAATGAACTTGTACATGAGAAAAGAAAGTTTTCCAAATTGCTGAAATAATAGTGCTAGTAGACTGTAAATCAAGCTTAGAAGCAGATAGTTTGAGATAGGGCCAATAAATCATTGAAATTTTAGACCACCAATATTCTTGCTCAAAATTTTTCTACTTTCTTACTGTAGCTAAAAACTGTTCTCTGTTCTAATTTCCTACATAATAGCATTTTACTTCACAAATCACAATAAGCACCAGTCACCAGTCACCAGAGCAAGTCAAATTAAAATCGTTGACCTGCAGGCAAAATGATGTGTAGTACCATTCTATTAAAATTTCTTGGCCTTCAAGAGTCAATCGACATCTAATGATAAATTCTAAAATAGCAAATTGTCTTTATTGAGCAACAAAGCAAGCCATATCAAGCCTATGAAAGAAGTAGCGGTGTCGACGTCAGGTAGGGAAAGAACTGCCAATGGTCGAGGGTTTTTGTTTGGAATTCTAATGGGAGAGAAGATTTGTCAAAGTATTTTAACTTTCTGTGAAATAAGCAAATGCTCCCTAACTAAGTAGAAGAGACAAATAAGTCAAAAGTCAACCAAATTAATTAAAGAAAGATAAATAAAGAGAACAGAATATATGTAAATAATGATGGAAAGATAGAAACATTGAAAACGTGAACAAGCCACCAAAAATTTCAAAAGCTACTAGTACAAAGTCTCGATCCCCCGCCACCGAGGAGGAACTTTCGGCCTCTTGCCACTGGTACCGTGACATTATTTGTTACTCCGGGTGGCAAGTGAAATATTTATTGGATTTTGCACATGTATGTACATATATATATATATATATATATATAAAACGTTTCGACGGAAGCTTGCTTGTGGCGTACTATCCCCTCGGGTCTTAGTAGATCCGTCCCTGCATGCATTCTCTTAACGTTCCAGTAGCTTGCGGTGTGAATCAATTATGTGTTCTTCTAAGCTTGTTAACTAAGTCCTAATAGCTCTCATGGCTAAGGTTGGGCTTGAGCTTGAGAGGAGCTTTGGCGGAAAGGCATCTAAGCTTGTGGAGTCCTGCGACAAATCTGCTGCAAAGCTTGTCGCTCTTATCGCTAGCCACTTTCCTGGTATCTTTTTTTTCAATAGTTTTCCTTTTACATGATACATTTGATCATTATTTCCAATGATAATATATTTATCTTTGCTTATTTTACTGTTGCAGGCTTCCGTGATCACACGGTGTACAAAGGCCACCAGATTTTCTTGTATAAAAGAGCTCAAATTTTTGCTGCTGATTTATGGGGTGCATTTAAGGGTCAAGGATATGGTGATTTTGAAGACATAAGCTCAATAACCATATTTGCTGATTATATTGTTCCAGCTGTCCTTCAGCAGCTCGGAGTGCTGAGATATAGTTCATCCGTGGCCAGTATTATCAAGAAAAATACTGAAATTACCTCTGGCAGTGAGGAGGAGGTAGAACTCCGAGCCTGCTCTGTCTATGCTGTGGAGCAAATGAAGGAGTTGATCACTAAAAAGACTGGGAAACAGGTTGGTCTAGCTTATTGCTATTATATTGCTCTTCTTGTATCTTCAGTGGTCAGATTTGGTGATTCATAACTTATACTCGGCTGAAAGTCAAATTCTATAAAATGAGTATTATTTATTGCATGTGTAAAGCTTGGTGTCTCTTATTGGAAGGGTTGAATGGAAAAATGCGTACTTCTTGTTTAAGTATATTCCATTTACTTCACGTAGAAGACAAATAATTTCCTGGATTCACAGATAGATGACTTCATGAAATAGACTAATCTACAGAGAAAATCATTCTTTCAGCTTTAATGCAGCTAAGCAGCTGATGTTAATAGAAATCCTGCCATCTAAATTGTTCATTTCGGATCATTAATGTATTATCTTTGATTTAAAAGTTTACAAAATGGAGTAAAATACTTTCTACTTTATATGGGTCTTTTGACTCTCTAATATATAACTATTGCCTATTGGAACAAGAAACCATAAATATTAGATGGCATCTTTTGTGCTCTTCCAAATTTTTGTCTTGTTCATATCTGTCTCCTAGAGTTTTAATAAAATAAAGAAAGAGAGGAGAAAATCAAAAAAGTGGCTCTCATCCTTTGGCAATGCCTTTGTCTGCGCTGCTTGATACTTCTGAATCTGAAACTGTTTATAGTCCAGTCAACAGTAGAGTACAGCTTCGGTGCATGTTGCTGAATCATGTTGCTAGTAGTGCACTTGATTATCTCATTGTTCAAGACTATTTAGCTTTTATGCTTGGCAAGTTCCAGTTAAGTTACAATCCTTATGTCATGTTGACCTCTTAACTGTATATCTATATCTCCCATTTAAATACAAGAAAGGATAAAAGGGTGGGTTACATGTCCAATGGCCAATGTAAGTTGTACATGAGCTGTGGCTCTACACCTGATTTCATTGTACAAGAAATATATGAGTAAGGCTGCTAGTGGTGTAACAGTTAGTCTGACATGTTAGCTGTGTTCTTTACTTGTTATTCCCGTTTTGTGTGTATTCGAAACTGAGTTTCCAATTTTCCAATTTTCATTGATTGTATTTCGTTTTCACTAAAATGTGACATCTTGTTTTTCTTTCCAGGTGTTGAGCGTGGAGCTGGATCTTTGGTTATGGGCTTTTGGCATAAAATGCCCGTGTCTTCAACACCACAGGACACTCTCTATCTATTATTAACTACAGAAATTAAGCTCCATCTCCATTGCAAGTCTTTCATTCGAATGACTTTGGTGTTCAAGGTGACATTTATGCATCTAGGTGTAACAGTGCAGGATTTACACAGGATTCTTTTCCCTCCTAGTGGTGAATTCACTTTCTTTAAAGAGTATGGAGGTCGAATATCAGTTATTTAACCTCTTTCAATCTCGTTAGATTTCTGTAAATTGACCTACATACAGATTTTATTTTCTTTAATGGTAAATGTTGGTTGGAATGCATGACTTCTTGCTTAATTGGCCATCTTTGTCCCGGATTTTTTGTTGACTTCGACTGTTTCCATGATTCTTTATGGTGGAGACATTTCAACGAGGATATCTTCTTTAGACCTCATTAGAATTATTAGTCCCACTATGAAGTTTTCCATGATATGATCCACAAACTACTTATGATCTCATTAGTAATACAGTGCGTGCTATTACATTTAAGATGAACATGTCTACATCTTTAAATGTTTAGAAGGTCTGAGTAGGGCATTATTCATCTCAGCTTTGCTTCTTTCTTCAACTTCGTCATATCTTCCTGCAGTAGATTTACATGCACATCCCCTGCTCAAGAAAGAACATCTATGTTGCAGCTGCTCCCTTGTAGTTAATGGAGCGAGGGATTTTTGGTGATTGGCAGGCTTCCATCATAAGTACATTGTGGAATTCCTGGATTCCTCACAAGTCTTGGCCCAAGAGGCACTTTGTTGACCTTTGGGCGAATATCCTGCATCAAACAACCGATTCTTTTGGAACAAACCAGAACTTCCTGCTCATGAATACTGAAAATAGAGGAACTGATTTCTTAGAATCAGGTTTTAGGTGGATTTTGGATCAAGACCAAAATTGCTGCTTTACAGTTTTACACTTCCATGCCTAGTAACCTGGAAGATTTAGCAATATCAAGGTTTGGAGTCACTAAATGATGGTAACCTTTATTGGACTTGTAGGTTGCAACTTTTATAATTTATCATGATTGAACTCTGAGAACTTCTAGTACCTGGTCAAATATAGCAGTTGGAATGGCAAGTGTGGCAACAGCATTGGGGGCATCAACAATTCCTGAAATCCTTCCTTCACAGGGACAGCACGAAAGTAAAAGATACACCTGATAGCCATCAACATCATTGTGGTCACTATAATATTAAGTATTCATAGTTACTCAAATTGCTTTCTTCTTCTGGGTGTTTATGTTATGTGGTCCTGAAACTCTTCTGTTACAAGAGTAATTTTTAGTGAGAGA
The DNA here is from genome assembly GCA_002018475.1 of Nicotiana obtusifolia. NCBI lineage: Eukaryota > Viridiplantae > Streptophyta > Magnoliopsida > Solanales > Solanaceae > Nicotiana > Nicotiana obtusifolia. The sequence continues at coordinate 166,776 of MCJB01046346.1, forward strand.
TTCTTAATACCTGTTCCTTTGTGTAGCCAAACTTTGACAGGTAATCAATTGCATTTAGCACTGCACGCTTGTAAGCAACACTTGCATCAAGATAGTGCTGTTGTCCACTTTCATCTACGCTGATGCCCTCAAACACCAACCAGTCTGAGAATCTTGGTTCCATAGGCCCTATCTCAAATATTGGGTTCACATGTAGCGGTGTGGGTCCCATAGGAGTAAGATATTCTTTCATTCCATTTCTTATGATTTCACACCTGATCCAAGCAAAAAGAAATAGGTAAATCTAACATCTGCCACATCTGTACTGCTAGCTTCTAAAGGCAGAGGTGTAGCGCATAAGTTAGAAGAGCTTTTGATGCTATATGTGGGTACCTTAAGATGGCTAACATTGATGTAGCATCAGCAATAATGTGAAAGGGGGGTGGCAGAGTAAAATTAGCACAGAGTTATAAATAGAGCCTAGTTCCAAGTTACTTGATATTGCCTGTAATAAAATGGTGCATATGATTTTATTTCCTGAGTTTACTGGTTGATGTAAAGGATCGACTCTGGTGGCAGTCAACTCCAAGGCAGAAAAAGATTATTTATTTACAACCATTTGTTGTAAATGAGATGTGGAACATACTTGAGCTCTAGGAAGCCACTCATCTCTATTGCCCCACAAAATGCTACTTCACCATCGCCTTGAGAAAAATGCATATCACCAGTACTGAGGTTTGCTCCTTCTACAAATACAGGAAGGTATATTTTTGAACCCCTGCTGAGATTTTTGATGTCACAATTTCCTCCATTTTCGCGTCCAGGTATTGTTCTTGCAGCCTCATTGGCAATCCTATTCCACTCTGGAGTTCCATCTTGAATCTACATATAATTATGACTTGTCAGAAAAACTTGATGTTCTTAGTTTGTTCATTCTTCTCTCTTTTTTCTTTCTTTTGCATTCTTTTATTAGTTTTCATATTGTTATGACTGGATTATATTCTGTTTCCTGGATGCACTAACTTCATGCTGCAATCTTTTACAAAAAAGTGCAAACTAGGGTGATCGTAGATCAGTGGAAGGTTTAGAATCCTATGGGAAAAGATAGGTAAGCAAAAATTACTAAAGGTTACCAAGACTTTAGAGGCCACTCATAATTACTGAAACACCACCCAGAACGAAATGCACTTCACTTAACCCATCAACATCATTGGGTAAGCTAAAGCTTGCTGATGACTCTACTACTCCCATTGTTGGGAGTGGTACTGTGAAAGAAAACCATCTCGTCCTTACCCTTGAATTCTTTTTTATATGTTCCATCTTTTAATCTCTTGTCTGTGAGCTCCTTAAACAAAAAAAGCCTGAACGCTAGTGTAACTTTCGTCTCTGATCGGTGTCTTTTTCAGGATCTGAGGACGGGGGATCCTTGGGAGTGGACGTGAGGACAAGGGGCTCTAGAAAACATCCTTGACCCTACATCTCACTCTATGTGTTTTCTTGAGTGAGGTTGGGGTACCCCTCTCTCAAAAGGTCTACCATTTTTGCAAACACCGACCCTTACTCAATAGGGCAATTCAAAGAGGAGAACAAGGACAGCTGACTACCGCTAAAAGTCAGACTAAGAGTAGTTTGGACCGCAGGGAACCGTAGCATGGGGGGACATCTAATTCTTTTGCCGCCGCAAGGCTGGCTAATCGTACGCAGCAGGCTCGAATACCCCTGGTTCTGGAAGGCACATGAGTCTGAACGCTATGTTGAATGGGAGACTGAGACTACATTATGTAGGTACCTGTGCAGGTGAGGCGTCGGTCGGTCCTAGAAACGGCGGCAGCGGGGCAAGGAGTTAACGACCAGACGGCCACTGGTGACTAAGCATACAAAGAAATTATATCATTTTAATAATAACTAATACCGGTGCAGTCTTCCAGTGTTACGACCTGGTGCTCTCTTGTGAAGAGCCAAAAGCTCTTGACATAGGGAGGTTCTGTCCAGTCTGTTCACCTCAATTTGTGCCCTATTTGAGACTAAAGCAGGCGGGGTGGCGACCTCGTCTTAAGATAAGATATAGGCAATAAGACTTTAAGCGCACCTGAGCGCCTCGCCCATAGAGAATACTGGGGACGAAAGTCTCTGGGGGGCATTGATGCATAATTTGTTGTCTCTTTCTTTTATAGATTAGTTTTAGTTTAACAGGTAAATTACTGTTATGGAGTGAATGAGCCAATGAGGCGTCTCTTCAGTTTCTGAAACAATTGCAAGTGATCATACCTTGCCAAGAATGCACCCCTTTATTGAAGGTAGGTTAGCCAATGGTCTTGAATGCAAGACCTCACATAATTTGAGAGACTGGGGACCAGTTTCTTCAAGCTTCCTTTCTCTCTCATTCCAGATATTGAGTAGTTCCTTTGAAGGCGCTGTTCCAATTATTCCAGGATGAACTAAACCAGGAAATTTTACACCTGTCCTTGAGATGTCCAGTAAATCTAATTAGGATTTGATATGTATATTTGTCCCGGATATATTAGGATAAGGTTTGCAGCTTTACCTGGAATATGAGGTGAGTAGGCATATATCCCTTCGAAATACCAAATGGCTTTAGTTGCACAGGGGAAATGGTCTGTTAGAAATCCTCCGCCGTTATCTCTGTCGAATATAGCAGTAAAACCCCATTCATCTCCGGGGAGAGGCCCCAAGTTGCATATTTCAACAGCAAGAAGGTCACCTGGTTCAGCTGGCTTTCCATCCGTGTCTACAACTTTTATTGGTCCACTAAGATAATGGACCTGCATGAGAGAATTATGTGATTTAGCCTGAACTGATTCCAATTTTCAACTATTTATTTCGACCATGGAGTTTCATCACGTGACTTAGGACTTCTTTTGTTGGTTAAATTCACTGGATGTTGGGTGGATAAGTTTATGCATACTTACAGTGGATAGATCAATGGTTTTTACATCAATTGCAGAGTTATTGTCTTGAATAACGCCTGCTGTCCAATCAACCATCTCAATTCGGAACATCTCCCCGGTTTTAATCTTTGTTACAGGAGGTATCTCTGGGTGCCAACGATTGTGGAGTGGTAGCTTTTGTTCCCATGGCTTCTTCTTTAGGTCTATGGGGATTACTAGTCTTGGAGTTGGAGGAGCCATGGCGACTTTAGTGTTTTATGAAATTTTGAGCATGTTTACTTTCTTTACATGGCACTCACAGGGAAGCAAGTGACTAGATTGCGACTAGGTTTCTAGCTGACAAATGGGAGTCACATCTCTGTAATGGTCACGGTCTGCCCTCTTGAAAATGACCAAAGATATTGGGCAGACTTCACAATTGTATTCATCGTTAAGGACCTATATTCAACTTGGGAAACTCCGAATACTTGTAGAAGCGTGACCAAAGGATGATTTAGCATTTTTACCTGAGGCAAGAGGTTTAGGATATATTTTTTATGATGAAAGATATGATTTATCTTCCTACTAAACCAACTAGTTTAATCCAACCCAATGAACTTAGAACATGAAATAGCTCTTTCTAGCTTCAATAGATTTTGAACTTTTAAAGCAAACAAGAGAATTTTCAAGGCAAAAACTCTCCCACAAAGAATTGCTCAGTTGATATTGCTAGCTCCAGTTGGAAATCTCGGTAGTCAGAGCAATTTACACTCGTATTTTGGGTGTTTTCCTACTTTATAGGGGAGGATTCGATGCTTAGGTTTTGCCTTTGGCAAAGCAATGTCCCTGTCCCCCTGTTTCTTCATGTCTGATTCGTAAATTTAAGTGAAATATAGAAACCGCATCATGGAAATTCCCTAGTTTGGATGCTACACCTTGGAATCCTAGGCTAAGCTTCATCCATAACAAATTTGTTGCTCATTCTTGTTTGTGATGGGCAGGATGATCACTTATCATCACCTAATAATCCTTCCATCTATTAGGGGTTGAACTATCACTATTAACTTCGTGTTCAACTTTTTTCTTTTACGAAAGTACTAGTTCTAAAGTGGAAGTAGTAATAAAGGTGTAAAACAATGACACATAATTGAGTGCTATCAGAAACTCACAACAGACTGATCAGCATGCTTGATGTCCTCGGCAGTGTATTCTTGTGTTATGCCGCCTCCACTAAAATCCACCATCTCAATCCTGAACACCTCCCCAACTCGTACGCTACTGGAGGTATCTTCGGGTGTCACCGGTTGTGAAGAGGTGGATTTTGTTCCCATGGCTTCTTCTTAAAATCTACCTGCACTACCAACCTTAGACCTATTGAATTCATAGTTTCTTTAAGAGAGATTGGAGAGAGATCAATTAACTTTTTTCAAGCTGCTTATTTGAAAACAGTAAGCTTTTTAGTGGACAACTTATTTTTTCACTCTTGTTCTGCCATTACCTCAATTAGCTGCAGGGCATTTGTTCAAAGTCCATAATAGGTTAGCTTAAGGACAGGATTTTTCCTCCAATTGGACTATCTGCCTTTTAGTGTCCTCCCAACACAGTTTCTTTCGAAGATGCAAAACCAGTACAAATCATGTCTTATTATTAGCCTTTATTTTCCAAGAATATGACTGTCACCCAGATAAAGGTTACCTTAATCCGTCTGCAAGCAACATTAGCCACTCATCAGGGAATAATGCAAAATGTTTTATCAAGAATGAATTCTAGTTTAATGGCTTGATTTAACCTACTAGTATTAGTCTTTAGTACTTTAAGACAGTACAGATTTTCTTCTTTCTTTGTAGTGCCTAGATAAAGAGTACTCCCTCTGTCTCATATTAAATTAACTGTCGTGGTTTCTAAAAATAGTTGTCTTAAATTATTTGTCATTTTAGAAGTTCAAGAATAAATTAATTATTTTTTTCCTATTCTACCCTTAATTGAATACTACTAATACCTTAATTATGAGTAAGTAATAAATGAAGAAAAATTATATTTTTTGACATAAATAAGGGTAAAATAGTTAAAATTTTTTCATATTTAATATTTTCTTAAGGAACATGTAAAAGAAGAAACACGGATAATATGAGAGGGAGGGAGTACATGTTTAGGGTAAAAAGAGGTACAGTACTTGCATTTTCCACGAATCAAAGAGAAGAAAGTAGGTTTCATTTCTATCATAGAAATAATGGCACAAAAGCTAATCCTAGCCCCAACTGCCTTTTGTAAAGGACCCCACTAATCAAAATCTTTAGGATTTGCCAATATCTTTTGATGGCTTCACTTCACTGCAAATTCTTCGTTTTTGTCTGCCCACAAAAAAATGGTCCCGCTACGGCTTAACGTAGTCGTCTAGTACTTATCTTTGAAAGTACTTTTCTTTTTTCAGGATTACATATCTGATATGCGGTTGCTATGTCTTCAATCAAGAAGGAAACGACCTCACCATGTTCCTTAGTTACGCTATAAATTGCATTTTGATTGGCACACCTTCATTTGAACAATGTTAGATATTTTCTACCTTGGTAACCGGTCCTAAAAACCGTATGTAGCTAGGGATCTCCCCTCCTCTTAATGACAGGATAAATACATACAAAAAACTATGTCCTTACTTCATTTGTACCATCTACCGACAAATACACGAATTGCACTGGTCATTGTGCGGAATGCCCTCCAAGTTAGTTAAAGGAGGGACCAGAGTGCTAGCTAGCCAATCAATACACCAAAAATAGTAAGGGCACTCTACTCCAACAAGATAGGGCAACACCAAAGCTCGGCTTCTGGAATTTATATAGTGATTTGTTTTGTGCAGATTAAGGGCAAATAAAAGGCCGATTCGATGCACAAAGCATCCCATATTCATGCAGGATTCGGATTAGGGTCGTATCTTAAGAGGTGTGTTGTAGACAGCCTACCTAATGCAAGCATTATAGCTGCTTCTACGGCTCGAACTCGTGAGCTATAAGATCACATGGAGACAACTCTATCGTTGCTCCATGGCTCCCTTTCATTAAGGGCAAATCTACTTGAAATTTCCTTTATTATCAACTATGCATGTCAAGCAGTTGGGAATCACTCCAAAATAAGTGCTTCCTTACTCTCTAATCAGCAGGGAGAATTGCTACTTGCGAAAATTGACAATTCGATTGTCTAATATGCTCGATGTCAATTGGCAACTTCCCTTTTCCTTTGCTTAAAGGGGAAAATTTGAAAAAGAATGACTATGATTTGCACAGATTTCTCTAGTTACCAACATCAATAACAGCTAGACTGATAAATCATGTGTTTATCAGATTGTTGGGCCCTTCCACCTTTGAGAAAGTTCCCCTTTCCTACATCTTCATAAAATAATCTCTCCTTGAGTACGTTACATACTTCCGTTAATCTCTACAACCTTGTCATGAAATTGTGTAAAATCTAAGTGAGTTCATTAATGGAAAAGTAAACTAAGCAATGAAATTAAAATATTATTTGACAATCAGAATTACTGACTTAGGCCTGAAGAGAAAAGCCTTTCGCTAAGCTAGGAATTTCTTTCCCTTTTAATTTGCTCGAGTGGTCAAAAGCATTGGGCCAGATTGAATTGACACAATTCCCTCCCTCCCAGTTCGGGCGAAATATGCAAAGTCATCAACTGTGTAACCATGCGATCCATGAGGAAAAATCTCATGTTCTTGACTCTAAACATACGTAGCTGATACTGGATTGTGACTTATATATAACCTACCTCTTACTAGCTGGCTGACCCGTCAGTACTAACCAGCTAAGGCAGTAAGAAAGACTCATCTGGACGTGACCAAATTTGAACGCATGACACTAACGAATTCGAATTATTGTCTTTTCACACCAAACAACGATGTGCCGGCTGAAGGGCCAAGTAACAAAAGCAGAGGCTTTAGGCTAAAAAATTGTAAGGTCTCATTTTTTATTAATAGTAGTAATTTCTTTAATTAATTTTCTTCAAAAATAGTTTAAGATAAAAAGTACATAAAAAAATGAAAGAAAACCATTAGTCATTTGATTGGCTATATCATCAATGCAAAATAATTATTAGAAGATAGACTTTTAAATAAATATAATATGAAAGCTTAAGAATTCTTAATAAAATTTGAGTTTGGGTCACCATTTTAGTGAGCGGCGTTAGATTACGATGCCAATTGATATAAAAGCTTAAGAATTCTTAATAAAATTTGACTTTGGGTCGCCATTTTAGTGAGCTGCGTTAGATTACTATGCCAATTGGCTTCGGTTATAGCTTTGCTGATAAGAACGGCACGTCCCCGAGGCAGGTTGTTTGACAATGACCTTTTAGTCTATTTTCTACTTCTTCCACATTCTACTCCAAGTACTAGCTAGTAATTTTATGTTAAGTGCACTTCCCAGTCGACTGCAGTCCATGTTTCACCTTAACGTGCTGAAGTTGTTTCTTGAAGGTAGTTCTAATTTTTTTTTTTGGTCAAAGGGAATACCTTCGCAAATGGCGCCATAACCAACGTTCTATCTAAAAATTATTCTTTCTTTCAGGTCGGTAGGGGAACCTTCCGCATGAAAGCGAAAGGAAGCGACCGATCAAAAAATGCAAAGAGAAGGGGAATGATTAGTGATGACGGCATAGGACACAGAAAGTTCCTTCTCTCTCTTTTGAATCCCAGGGATTGCCTCAGGGAAGAGGCCAATCCCTGAAAAAGCCATCTCGATTGGTATCATTCAAATGCGAACATGGGCCTGATTGAAGCATATATATATATATAAAGCAATGGGACCGAACCTTATAATTTTACAAATAAAATACATAGTTTAATAACAGGAGAAGACCCAAATAGTGGATTGGTTATATTACAGAAAATGCATTAATAAAATTAGAACAATTAAGTATAAGTAGTTGGTTTCACATAAAGAAGTTCCTAAATAATTATTTCTATTATTGTACTATCAGTGGAAATGCGTTTGATCAAGAATTAGGTAAAAAATTATTTAATAAATTACCAGAAATTTTAGCAGAGAAATAGAAGAAAGATGGTACAAAAGAGGAGTAATACAAAATCCGAATGCTAAATGGTCTATAGGACACAAAATACAGCACATAATGAAAATATTACAAGAAAAGTGTACACATATATAAATACAAAAATAACTAAAACAAAATGATATGAGTTTTTATAAGAATATAGTATACACAACCCAAAGTTATGACAAGGATAAATATAAGAAGAAAAAATATAGAAAAAATAAGCCTCAATATAATAGAGGTTATACTAGAAAGAATTGTTATCTTAGAAAATCATCAGCTAAAAAGCCTTACTTAGATAGAAATAAACATGTTAGAAAATATAGGACAGAAAGAAATTATAAAAATAAATTAGAATGTTTTACTTGTGGAAGCATAGAACATCTAGCAAATACTTGCCTAAATAGGATTAGTAGCAAAACAAGAAATTCACAATTAATAGAAGATTTTCAAGAGACTCTAATAAATGTGGACGAATATATGTCTAATAATGAAAGTATATACTCAATAATAAGCGTAGATATAGAAGAAAAATCCAAATAGATTCATCAGTATCAGAGAAAGAAGAACTAATAAATGAGTATATATATATATATATATATATATATATATATATATATATATATATATATATATATATATATATATATATATATTGGTTAGATGGGGTACTGTAACTCCCCTAAAACAGAATGTTTGTTATAATGTATCCATATTACATGACTAAAATTGTCTAACTACTTCAGTTCCTAGGATGTCTTCCCAAAATGTATCATTTGCAAACATCAGAGGAACGACTAGCATGGTACTTCTTCCCAAAAAATTTGAATTTGCTGCTTCCTTTGCTAGTGCATTAGCCACTCTATTCTGTTCCCTATAACTGTGTCTCACCACCACCCTGTCCATCCTTTGGGTCAATAACCCGCATTCACAAATCATATGATCATAAGTTATATTGCCTGTGAGTAGCATTTTTATTACCTCAGCCGAATATGTAGCTATTTCTAGAGGAACCCATCCATTTTGTTCATCAATTTGGAAGCAAAGCTTTTAATTCTGCTATAGTGTTGGTGGTATGTGGTATGTTCTCCATATACCCTATAATACAGTCCCCATTATGAGGCCAAAATTCCCCATCAATTCTCCCAATGCTTGGATTGCCCTTGGCTGCCCTATCCATGTTGAGTTTATAGTGCCCCCTCATGGGGGGCTCCCATTTAACTCTGGTAGGGAAGGGCTTCCTAGTCACACTTTTTTGTGCCTAGGTAAATACTCAATTGATTTGGCAATGGTGTTGTTAGCCGAGATAGTATCTTTCTTATTATTGAAAAAATTATGGTTTCTAGCTAGGCAGATGTGCCAGAAGCAGAAAGGAAGGATGTTTTCCCAAAAGATAACATTGTTAAAGGATATCTTCCTTAGTTTATTCCAAGTGATTGGCCAAATCTGTGCTCAAAAGATAGGATTCAACTACTTGCTTTCAGTAGTGTCCTTGGATATTAGTTCATGCTAGAATTGTGTTGCATTGGGGAATTCAAAAAAGACGTGGTCACTGGTTTCAAGTATAATTAAGCAAAAACAACATTCAGGGTTGCAATTAACTCCAATTCTGTGCATGAAAGCTCCAGTGGGGAGCTTGCGCTGTGCAAGTAGCCATATGAAGTTTTTTATTTTGTTAGGGACTTTTAACCTCTAAATCCAACTGAAATTACCTTCTTCCTCATTCATCAAAGTCTTATAATTGTTGCGAAGGAAGGTATATGTGGATTTGGTGGTAAAGGACCCCTTTGGAGTCAGCCTCTAAATTAGCCTGTCTTCCTTGGCAGAGTTAGTAGGGATGAAGGTTGATTTGATTAAGTTAGTCATATTCTCAGGAATGTCAATGGAGATGGATGAGGTGTCCCAGTTCCCTGAACTATAGATAGTGTCCACCTTGGTAGCCATATCATTTGGGGTGAGTGGGCCCTCAATCATGTCCCTAATGGATGGGTGGTTTGGGATCCAGACATCATTGATGAAGCTCACTCTGTTCCCTTTGTGGACAACCCATCTACTAGCCTTGTTGCATGTATCCCAGCCTTTGAGAATACATTGTCAGATTGGTAATTTGGGCTTCTTGGGGGTATGGTTCCAGTTACAATGCTTAGAGACAAGGACTCGAGCCCATCAACTGGAAGTGTTATGGTAAATCCTCCAGGCCAAACCAGCAATGGGAGGCTTTATTCTTGCAATCAGCTTTCTGCAGACCCAGCCTACCATGTGATTTCTGCCTAGTGACTTTGTCTCAGCTAACTAGGTGCATTTTTTTCTTATTTGGAGTAGTACCCTAGATAAAATTCCTTTGAATTCTATCAATTTGGTTTGTAGTCTTGGTAGACAATTTGATGTATTGTATTACATGGCTTGGGATGCTGCTAAGGGAGGTTTTGGCCAAAATGATTCTTCCAGTCATAGTTAGGCGATTTGTTTTCCAGCCAGCTAGATTGGATTGCATATTGTCTAGTATGAACTGGAAGTAACTATTGTAGGGTCGCTTATGGAACATTGGGAACCCAAGATACCTACCAAAAGATGTAGTAGCTTGGATTGAAAGGGTATTTGTAAGGTTCTCCATTATGTCAGGCTTTATGTTAGAAGAAAAGAGAACCCTGGACTTAGTAAGATTATTTTTTTGCCTAGAAGCCTCATTGAAGGACTGCAGGATAAAGTAGATTGTGCTGCAGTTTCTAGTGTTTGCCTTTGCAAACAATGTAAGGTCATCAGCAAAGAAGAGATGAGAAATCTTTGGGCCAGGCCTACTGATACTGATTGACGGCCATTGTTTATCCTAAACAGCTTTATCAATGAGCCTGTAGAGCCTTTCCATGCACATAATGAACAGGTAGGGGGAGATTAGATCCCTTTGCCTGATTCCCTTAGAAGGCTTGAAGTGTCAGTTTTGCCACCAATAACTTGGATGGAGATGTTTGATGAGCTAATGCAGGATAGGATTAACTTAGTTAGCCCAGGTGGGAAGTTGAAGGCCTGTAGAGTGTCTCTAATGAAGGACCACTCCAGCCTGTCAAAGGCTTTCTCTAAGTCAATTTTGAGGATCATGTGAGCCTGGTTCCCTTTTATTTTTTCAAAGTGGGTGATGTATTCTTGGACAATGATGGCATTGTCTGAGGCCCTTCTATTAGATAAAAAGGTTGCCTGGCTAGGGCCAGTCATGGCAGGGAGAAAAGGCTTGATTCTGTTGAAAATGATCTTTGTGATGGTCCTGTAGATGGTATTACAAAGCCCTATTGGTCTGAAGTTTTTGAGCATGGTGGCTTGGGGACACTTGAGGATGAGACAAAGAAGAGTTTGGTTCATGGTCTCATCCATGAAGTGTGAGTCAAAACATGACTTGCAGAAGTCAATCACTGATTTCCCCCAATGCTCCAGTACTTTTGGTAAAAGAATGGGTGAAGCCCATTAGGGCCAGGAGCCTTGAAAGGTTTAAAGGAGAAAATAGCCAGTTTGATTTCTCTATCCTCTAGAGGCCTATCCAAGCTATCTCTTTGACAGTTGGAGAGACTGTGGGTCATGTCCAGATGACTGGTAGTGAGAATGGGTGCTTGAGTGTGGGAGGAAGTGTAAAGACTCTTGAAGAAGTGCATTATGGAGGTCTTAATGTCCCCTTGGTCATAGAGACAGTTCCCACTGTCCGCTTTGAGGGACAGGATCCTGTTCCTCCTTCTCCTATTGAGGGTGGAGGTATGGAAAAATCTGGTGTTGGCATCACCTTCAGTTAGCCAACTGACCGTTGACTTGAGTTTTCAGAAGTCTTCCTCATTCTTGAGGATGGAGTCAAGTTCTCTAGTCAGGCTACTTTCCAGATTCAGTAGGAAATTGCTAAACTGGTAACTGGGAGATTTTTGAATTCCAGCAATCCTGGCTAGGATCCTTCTCTTTTTGTGGAAGATATTACCAAAGGTATGCTTGTTCCACTGGGTCACTAGGTTTTTGAAGGTATTGGTTGATTGGATTAGAGGGGAGTTAGGGGTGAATGCCTCATTGATGATGCTAGGAAAGGAAGGGTGTCTAGTCCACATTGATTCAAACCTGAAGGTTCTATTAGTGTTATTGATAGTATCCCATTTTAGCATTATTTGTACAGGGCAGTGGTCTGAGTGCACTAGCCTCAGGTACTGAGAAATCCAGTAGTCATTAGCAAAGCATCTATCTATCCTTTCTAAGATTAGATTACTCCTATTTTTATATTTTTTATTTGTCCAAGTGTATTTACTGCCTTTGTATCCTAAGTCAACTAACTTGTATTCATTGAGGCAGTTCCAAAAGAGGTTGCTGCGGTTTGAGTTAATGGGGTTACCCCCAAACTTATCCCTATCTTTTAAGTCTTCATTGAAGTCTCCACCTACAAACCAATTCCCAGTATTGTTTTTAGAGATAGTAACTAATTATCCTATAACAATTTCCAATCAGCTAATATGGTGCTAGCATAAATGGATGAAAATAACCAGGGAGTATGGGATGTGAGTACCTTTACCATGGCATGGATTCCCTGATGCGTAGTAGATACCTCATCAACTTTGATACAATCCTTTTTCCACATCATAACAATCTCACCTGACAACCCCACTTCTGGAGACTGGATCAGCATGTCAAAATGCAGATCCTCAGTCAATTTCTTATGGTCAGCCTTTTGTTTCTAACAGAACCAGCTTTGTTGGTTTGTGGAGATGCACCATATCAAAGTAGTGTCTCCTGAACTCTGCGCTGTTTCCACCCCTAACATGCCATATGATTGTAGTTCATCAAGGGTGGTTGGCGGGTGGGGGACTGGTTTCTATGGGCCTTCTCCGTTCCCTAGGGAGGCATTCTGATTTCTTTTGGTTCTTACTTCTCATACTCAGCATTGGAGTCAGACTAAGGAGTGGTTTGGTCACATCTTAACCGTGGTGGAAGACCAGGCTCAGTCTACATTTGGTCAGGGCCTTGGGACATAGGAGCACAAGAACCTCGCTGTTCTCCACACTGAACTCGATTGCTCTGACTGAGTCCAGCAGGAGGGAGTCCGTGCGTAGAGGGACGTAGGCTGTTCCCTCCACTTCGAAAGGGTTTTTACTTTTTAGGAGCTCTAGGGCTTTGTTGATCTCCCTTGTAAGGTTTCCTAGAGGTGGCAACTGGTTCTTTTCGACTTGTACAGAAGATGATGGAGTTTGTTGGGATTGGGGCTCGATAGTCACAAACACTGGAGACGCTGCTGGGTCTTCCGCTACTAGGTCTAGGAAGAAGGGGATTGATTGGAAAGCATGGAAGATGAATGTGTTGATCATCGGTGGGTCTAGAATGGGTTACATGTTCCCATTGAGAGTCACTGCCTGCCAAAGGCTGCCAAGGCCCTGTTTAGGGCCTCCACCATTACCCCCGCCAGATGCGCAGGGTTTTCAACGATTAGGGTGACCGGTTGGTTCCCCAGGGTAAAATTGTAGGCTAGGTCTTGGCCTTGTAGAGCCACCTCTAGCCATGATGCTAGTGAGTGGTCCAGCGATAGTGGAAGGGACGTCACAATGGTGGGTGGCTGTTGAGTTTTTTCCATTTTTGTGTTTTTTTTATTTTTCCTCTTTGGGTAAAGATGGGGGTTATGTTAACGAGCGGGTTCATAATGGCGTCGTTTGTTGTCAAATCTTGATCAGTGAAAAAGTCATCGGTTATTGCATCTAATTACTTTGATTTGGAATTAATGGGGTATCTGTTGGAGTGGACGAAGGGTGTCATGTCACCTGAGATTGGGTGATTCTTAGGTGAGGCACTTGAGTGTCCATGGAGAGTGGTGAGTTTTCCCATTAGAGTACTCCGCTATGAGGGGAGTAGGGGGCAGTAGGTATTTGGGCAGGGATAATTATTTGGGTTGGGTGGATCCAATTGGTTATGGAACCCATTGGGTGATTGGTTAGAGGCGTGGTGTCCTAAGATCACATCACTAATCGAGTACAGGTCTGAGATTGGGCTAATGATAGGGGCCTCCTGATAGGCATCATTTGCTTGCCTAGCTGATTTTTTGTGTCAGATCCATCAAGCCCCGTCCCCTGCCTTTTGTTTGGCACTGTACTTGGGCTAGGGCCTTGTGGGTTGGGCTGCTGGGGAGTGGGAAGTGAGAGTGTGTTTATTCATTGGGCTACTGGGCCTGTTGTAATTATTGGTTTGCGCTTTATTAGATTTTGAATTGTATTGAAAGGTTTTGGTTTCCAGAATCTTATCAGAGTTTGTGTCGAACATCTTTACCTAGATCTTTTGTGCTTTTTATGCATGATGTTGTTCGCTTTCGTTTCCTATTCCGTTATTTCTTCCTTCGTAGGTTTTTAGCTGGGTTTTCTTTCGTCTAGGGAAGATTATTGTCTTTCATCCATCATCCTCATCCTTTTTGGTGTGTATTTTTGAACTTTCAGAGACTTCTTGTGATGGTAATGGTGGAACTTTTTTGAATTTGTAATTTTTTGTCGTGTGGCCAATTCTTCCACTCGTTGTACATAGAGTACCTTCACATTCGTAAATCACTGATTGCTTGTGATCACCTATGACGACTGTTGTTTCCACTGGGATTTCAAGCGGGACTTGGATACAAATGCGTGCATACCTTCCTCTCAATGTGGAAGATGTGCATGAGTCAATTTTAAGTAGTTTGTCAAGTTTTCTACTATTTTTTTCTAGTATTTCTTTATCATAGAATTATGTTGGTAGCGGGGTAGATGAATCCAGATGGCCATCGAAGATAGTGTAGCTTCTTGGGGAATGAATTTTGGTTCCCATTTGCGCATTTATAGGAAATTCCCAGAGATAAACCATGGCCCTAAGTGTAGTGCCTTAGCCATATTTTCGTCTAGACACAATTTGAAAATGAAGAAATCCCATCCTAAGTCAATCAAGATTAAATGTTCGGATAGCTCAATCAGTTTAGATCGAAGGTAATGGTGAATGGTGAGGCATTCTACGACCAAAGACCTTTATGATTGCTGAGAAACGCTATGGTTGGTACAAGCATTTCTCGTCTTCTTGTGAGAGGGCAATTGAGCCTTCAATACTTTTTCCTTTATCATCTTTGATGATTGGGAGGGATCCTCATCGTAATATTCTGTTTGGCTTACTGCCTACTTGTCGAGTAATATTTCCTTGTAGGAATGTGTTGTTGTTTCTTCCACGTTCATTTGGTTATTTTTGTCCGGTGGTTCCGGTGGTATAGTTGGCAGTGTAGTGGTTGTGTCCATGTAGGCATTCTTGAGAGAAGGGAGACTTTCTCTTTAAAAGCCCAAACAATTTTGCGGTAAAAAATAAGGTAATTCTATTTATGGTTACATGCAGACATCCAGTCTTCGTCTCAGCATGTAAATCCTTTTAGGTCATCTTTGTCATTCCCAATTTTTAGAAGACGCGTAGTGGCGACGGAAGCAGAATTTTTACCAAGAAGATTAAAAACACACACACACACACACACACAAAAGGGAAATCAAGTGGTTCAACGGCTAATATATATATACATAAAAAAAACTATTAGCCTTATATACACACTATTATTTTCTGGCAAAAGAGGTTCATCCAAACCCCTTCTGCCACCCTGGCTGCGGCCACGCTAACACATTACACTAGTTAGACAACAACAAGAACTTAAAAACGTTAACGGATACCATTTGGTCCTTAAAAAACAACTACGAGTAAGCACACATACAAATTAAAGTGAAATAACTTATTTAGAAAAAAAAGCATGTAACCTGCTATAACCTTTAAATTAACCATATGTGTGAAAATACCATACATTATCAGTGGTATATAAATTAAATCCATAATAAAAGTTTAAAATGCTGAATGATGAGAAACCCAAAGATAGGTGATGAAAAAGGGATGGGCTGAGGCCGTGGCATATGTGAACCATGTGCTAGTGTTTCCCTTGAGCTTGTAAAGGAAAGCATATCTAATATATGTACTTGCAAAACTCTTCCTTGTGATTCTTATTATGCATACCTTAAAATTTCAGTAGGATCCAGAATTATTCAAAATAAGAAAAAAATATTATGGGTTCTGGTCTTCTGAAATTGCCCCGAAGTGAAAAACACATGAATGGCTTTCCTGCACCAAACGAGTTATACGAGTTGTTATAAAATTTCTTTTCTTCATGTTATTCGATATCTTTGCAGCATGGCACATAATATTTGGTGCATAATTTATATTTGAATGTGCATTTTGATACTCCTATCAACACCACAATCTTTTTCTCTTTGATACTTAAGACTTTTGCTTCTCTCATAAGATTTTAACAATAATTTTCAAGAACGAAACAACGAACTTGTCAGTCAAGCATTCTGATAATTGCATGTGTCTATAAGAGATTGTACATATAATATATTAATATATGTAATTTTTTTTTAAAAATTTTCACTAGGCAAGTTGCTCAGGGTTGATTTTCATAAATATAACATAAAGTACAGTAATGGAAGGGGACATAAACCTTACCTTCTAGAAAATAGTGTGTACACTCTTGGTCATTAAGGCATAACGACCAAGTGTGCTTGAATAGCTATGGTAAGTGGTACCTATGGTGATGCAATGATTGTCTATCTTATAGTATCGATAGACAATCATATATACAAAAACAGTATGAAGTGAATCTAGGTCGCCTACACAAAAGTACATATGTTCCTAAATCTACTAAATATGTGAGTTGAAATAGTATCCTCCATGTACAATATGATCTATTTCTAACAAAAGGTGGGACTCTTTTAAGTAGTGTGTCCAATAATAAAAACTAGCCATCTTCAACTTTGCTTTGGCATTGATAGCAAAGAAAGCAGAATTGAAGATGGCGAACAAAAAGTTGCTCTATGACTGGACAGTAGTACTGGCATTGTCCAGTGTATATGATAGGCAATTGAGTTGCCTTCATCTTCCAAAGAGTGTTGTTAGTAGTATGCTGAGCAGTGTCTGTGTGTTGCTTGTGTTGAGTTCCTGTTTGCCTGCTGTGATTGCTGCTGTTGCTGCTTCTGCTGCTGTTGTTGCTGCTGCTGCTGTTGTGAGATTGTGTGTTACCTGTCTGGTACTTGTAGAGGTGTTCCAACTTCCAGTGAGTGTAGTGGATAGTGAGATGGTGAGTGTTGTGCTGGTGAGGTTTGATGAAGAGGTACTGCAGGTAATGTAAGTCTGTTTCCCTAGGGTCTTCCTGTAGTGGTGGCTGCTGTTGATGTCTGCTGCTGCAATGGTGCATGCTGTTGAGATGGTGATTGTGTTGCTTCTGTTGTGTTCCTGTAGCTTGTAGCTTCTGCTGTGTTTTTGTGGCTTGTAGTATCTGTTGAGGTGATGAAAGGTTATCTATCTTGCTGCTATTGCTGGTGTTGCTGTTGGAGTTGGTGCTGCTGTTGCTGCTGCTGTTGCTGAATGGCTGTCCATCTTGCTGGTGTTGCTGTTGAAGTGATGTGGGGCTTTGTGTTAGTTGTATGGTGTTTGTAGAGGTACTGTATTGTGTTCATCCAGTAGTAAAAGATATGGAGGAGGGGCCCTGGTGATTGCTGCAATTGCAATAGAATGAGCACTTGAAGTGCTCATACCACACATTGCAATTGTGGCAATAACCTGGAGCAATGGTTAACTGACTTAAGGTGTATGTGGCTTTGTTGCATTTGTGAGTTTGTGGGAGTCCTGTGTGTGAGGATAAGGAAGTTGGTCCAGGATAGTATCTGCAGTTGCAATGGAATCAACACTGATATTGCTGATAGCATATATTGCCCTTGCAGTATTATCCTGGTATTCTCCAAATTTCTAAACTTGTTAGGACTGATTATATGGTATGTGACTTGCATTGACTGTTGAGCTGATGATTGTCTATGTTGTGGGCTGCTTCTGTGTGATTGTGTGATATATGACTGTATCTGTATGTGTTGCTTGTGGTCTTTGGTAGGTCTTTCTCTCTCTGAATGGCTGCTATTGTGGCTGGATGTCATGCTGGTCTTGGACAGTTGCTACAGTTGTGAAGTTGTGGAAATCATGTGGTGAAAGATGATGAGAAAGGTCCCAGAAGATTGTTGTAGGTGCAATAGAATGAGCACTAAAAGTGCTAATACCACACATTGCACCTGCATCAATATACTAGACCAATCCTGATTCCCTTCAGTGCTGAGAAGGATGATGGTTTCAATGGTAACTGTGGTGGTTTTGTTCTCTTTCCTGGTCTTCTGTTTCTGGTTTCTAGGGATGCTGGTGTTTTGAGCATGTTTTCCTTGTTGCTGGAGTATCTGTTGGTGTATCAGTGGATTGAACCATTCCTGCTTACCTGCAAAATACTGCCAATACACAAAGAAAACAAGAAGTGTTATTACAGGGTGTGCCCTGTTCCATGAGTGTTCCTGCTTGAAATTTTCTCTGTTGATCTTTCTGTGTTCTTGTGGGATGGTGATTTGAATTGCATATATTGATCTCTTGCACATGCTATTACTATTCATTTCCATCAGAATTGGCAGGGAGCAACTGTGGTGGAAAATTGATCTTTTTAGTTCTCCTGTGTCTGAAAGCTGGTGTGGCTTTAAGGTCAAGGTATATCTATCCTCTTATTTGTGCAGGCAGACCCAATTGATTGTTGTAATGTGTCATTGAGCTTAGCTCATGACTCCATTTTGAGGGAGCATCAGCTGGGCAGTTAGCTTCTCTAAAAACATGTGAGCATTGCAACTCTTCACGTTGCTGTTTTAGATTGTTGATCTTTTGTATCAGCATGTATAAGGTCCATGGTGAGACTGCTTTGCCATTTAGCCACTGAAAGAGCATTTAAGAGTCAATTTTCAGATGAATTATAGTGTAGCCATTTTCAATACACCATTTGATACCAATGTGTGCTGCTTTAACTTCTGCTAGATTATTGGTACCTTCTCCCAAGGGGCTTGAGATTGCATGGATGAATCTCCCTTCATGATCTCTAACAATGATTCCAGCTTCAATTTTCCCAGGATTGCTCAGAGCACTGCCATCTGTATTCACTTTAACAAAACCCATGAGTGGTTTAAGCCAAGTGACCTACTGTACAATGCTATGGTGTTTCAGCATCTCTATGGTAGGGTATATCTCAGACCAATTTCTTGGCCATTTGATATTGCCATAAGATGTTTTGAGCAATAATGTAAGATCAAAGTAGATGGATTACAATACTCTTGTTACAGATGATGTTTTTTCCCAATATTTAGCAGCACATCTGTTTTTCCAAAGGTTCCAATAGATTATAATTGGCATTGTGTCTAAACCAGTTTTTGTATTTCATTATCCCTTTTTTGGGTCCACCATTTCATTAAGGTCATCCTTAATGGTAGCATATAACTTTGGATGCCCACTGGTGCATTGAAATATTTCCAGATGAATCTGGCAAATTGACCAGTGCTAAAAATATGGTCCACTGTCTAAGCCCCTGGTTTCCTGCAGCAGACACATTTGTTAACAGTAGGAGGTCCAAATTTAGCTACTCTATCATCTGTAGGCAACTTATTCCTCAGAGCTCTCCATAAGCAAAAGGACCATTTAAAGGGATTTTCCTATGCCAAGTCATTTTATTGGTGAGAAGGATTTGCTTCTTTTCTCTCAGGGCAGACCATGCTGATGCACAAGAAAAGTCTCCTAAGGCATTAAGTTGCCATACTGCTCTATCAGGGAGATGGGAGTCGTAATGAATCTGTGTTTGTATGATGTGAGGTATCATATTCATGGGTGCTATTTGGTTTAGCTTCTGGATGTCCCATTGTCCATTATTCCAAAGTTGTGAAACTTTGATGTTGCCAGGTCTACCACCATCTTGCTTGAAGCTAGCTAAGTGTCCAATGCCAAGCCAATTGTCCTAACAGAAGCTACAGTTCCCTGAATGTAGTCTCCAATAGATGTGGTTATCAGCTGTTTTCTTGTTGATCATCATCTTTCTCCATGTTTGGGATTGCCCAGAATTCTA
>MCJB01046347.1:0-33044 GCA_002018475.1 Nicotiana obtusifolia
TTTCAATCATGATAGTGTCCTTGTGTAGTGGGTGAAACCCACACACGTTTGGTAAAAGTCTTGCAGAGTCAGTGAAAGTACTGCAGGTTAGGTGAGGGGTCTGCACGCAAGGTTTGGTCAGGACAGTGTCATTGACTTTTGAAGGCAGGCCGGTGCAACGGGCATATCGGTCATCACGAGGTGGGGTTCGAAGTGAACCATCGATCATCATATCGGATCTGGCCTCAGCTCCGGTTCCGAGCTCGACATCGGATATCGGTCTGAGCGTCGGTCGAATGGTCCGACATCGATATTGGATGTCGGTTCGAATGTCGATCCTCCATTTCCCATCGGTATGGGATGTCGGCTCGAGCTCCGATCATGTGGTTCCGAACATGAACATGGGACGCCGATCTTGGCTTCGAGATTCAACCTCGATCTATTCCTTCATAAGAAAGCTGATTTCGTCATACACACATATAGAGATACAAATTGAATTTTGCCTTATATATTATGTAATTTTCCGACGAAGGGGGATTCGAGTGAAACCTTTTCCGGCCCCTAAATCCCCCCTGGCTGTAATATGCTATGAGGGTGCAGGAGCTGGGAAGAAGAGTTATCCCAACAAGTCCAATGGAGTGACCTGTTGTGAAGTTTGACCGATACACTTGCGAAGAACCGAGACATGGAACAGATTGTGGATTCTTGAGGAGGATGGAAGGTCAACTTTGTATTTTATCTTCCAAGTTTAACATGATTAGCATGTGCATGGTTAGTGACGAATCTTAAGCATAAAAGGTAGTAACTCCATTCAATTGACCCAATCAACGCCCCATTAAATCAAGCACTATATTGATTCTCTTGGATTCTTAAGTCCTCGCACATTAATGAGTTGTTGGGAATCGAGCATGGAAGTCGGAATTAGAACCATCCAGAAATTAATGCCGCTCTGAAATTTGTAGTTGATGGATACCTATTTATGACATTTTCCGTTCATCTCTTTGTTTTCTTTCAGTTAGTAAAGCCTGAATATCTGAGAAGGGCAGATTTTTCTAAATGTGTAGCAGTCAATTTTGATAAAAGATGGAGGTCAACATATGCTTCATCCCGTCGCGATAAGATAATCAACACATAAGGGTCTCAAAAACAAAAAGAAATAAATAAATAAAAAGAAAAGGCTTTATCTGCTAATGTAGGGATCGCTCCAATAGGAGAGCAGAAAAAAGAAAATCAAGCTTAATATTTACTAGCCAAAGTTCAGATGCGTAGGATATTTATAATTGATTATCTATTCTCTAATATATTCTAGACATTAACAAGTTCACAGATATCTGTGATAATTTCATCGCATGTAACTGAATTATGAGAAGTAAATTGGGGTGGAAAGCCCCTTGGTGGATATCTGATAAAATTGGACTTCAAATGGCTTAATTTCGTCAAAATCAAAAGATTAGAAAACAGAGAGTTTGACCTCTACCTTTATGACCGACTTCAAAAGACATAACTTACGTTATGCAAAGACCTACCATTTGCTGAACAGATCACAAGCTTGTTAACTGTTATGATGCTTAACTACTCTAACCCCAAAACAACACAATTTGTCAAGAAAGAATATAACTACTAAAAAAACAATAATTAGAAATAGACAAATTCTATTGCTAATTAATAGAAATTCATTACTAATTCTACTTAGAGCGACCCCGTTTGGTCAAGCTGCCAAAAACTAATTTTTTTTAAAGTGCTTTTGCAAAGTAGCAATTTGTATTTGGCCAATTTATTTCAGTAGTGGTTTTTGCAAGCAAATTGTGTTTGATTAAGCTTTCTATAAAGTACTTTTAAGTATCAAATTACGAAAAAGGACAATTTAGATTCACTTTGCAATTACTATTATTTAAAAGAGAAAATTAATTTAAATATTTATTATAAAGGAATTCAATTTACAGATAAACCTAAAATAAAATACAAATTAAAATATTTAATTAATATAAAATATTTTCCAAAGCAATGATATTGGGATATTTGATATTACTTATTATTGTACATGATAATATATATATATATATATATAAAAAAAAATATATATCATTCAGTATAAATAAAAAGTATACTCTTATAAATCATTTTATAAACGAAGAAATATATTTATAGTAGAGAGAATATTCTAAAAAGGGGTAGGAGAAAGGGAATAAAACTATGACTGAAAATAATAAAGAGAATAACGGTATGATAGAAAAGCAAGTTAAAGAAAAAAAGGATAAAGTTAAATTAATGAGGGGTAACTTGAAAAATATCAATTTATTGTAAGAATATTTTGTCCTAAGTAAATTAATTTTCTGCAAGACGTACTTTTAACTTCCTAGAAGATTGGATCTTAGTGATAAATTAGCGACATATGCGACAAAGTCCATAGCTTAACTTCAATTCTTTTAAGTAATGAACTTCATTTGAGACAGTAATCACTAGAGATGAATCTTTTGGAGTCAAGCATGTCACATAACTATGCTGCTTATATTACATCTAAACATTTTTTCTCTCTTTTCACATAACATATGATCTGACGATAAATGAAATGAAAATATATATCGCAACAGATTAAGGTTCAAATTATACTCGCAAGGAGTGACACCAGTGAAACATCCCAACTTTTCAAGTACTCCAATTACAAGATTAAAAGATAGGAAGGAATGATGAAGTAAAATGTATATATTTCAAGATATAAGTGAGGGGTTTGTGATACTTTTCTTATTCCCAAACTGAGTAACACTCCTACCAGTACAAATTTAATAGAGTATAAAAGCACTTCAATTACTCAGATTAACGTTAAGAGATCGCTAAAAGAACAATAACCCAACATTTAATCCCTTTTACTCATTAAATTGGGATTCAACAGAAAATTAAAAGATAGACCGAAACGGTTCGCCAATGCGAACGCCGATATGCACCATCGGAAAGTGGAAATCGACGTCCAAGGAACACAGAAACGGCGGCCACGTTTCTATAACTTTTCTCATTCATCTATTTTATATGTACAACTTAAACAAACAAAGAAACTTTTCTTTTCAACGCGAGTCTTATTTTCTTTTTATTTCACTCGACAAGTACTAAGAGAGGCTACTCTTGCCAGGATTATCAGCAGCTTGGAGAGTTTTGTCGATGAGCTTACGAGCCTTTTTGCTGCGGATCTCCACTCTCACACTGGAGCTTTTGTCCATTTTGATGTACGGTTTCTTCGATTTTTTCAATTTCCTCACCTTCGATTTTATCGATTCCACCAAATTCTCCAATTGAATCGCCATTTCCTTCAAAAATGTCGGAGAAAAATAATACTAGCTTTGATATTCTCGAGGAGAAAAATTGGGGAAATAGAAGAGTAAACTGGAGTTAGTGGGTTACCACTACTTGTTGCTGATATGGGAAGAATATGAATGAGTCACCCAAGTAGCAATCCCAATCTC
This sequence comes from Nicotiana obtusifolia, assembly GCA_002018475.1. NCBI lineage: Eukaryota > Viridiplantae > Streptophyta > Magnoliopsida > Solanales > Solanaceae > Nicotiana > Nicotiana obtusifolia. The sequence continues at coordinate 3,435 of MCJB01046347.1, forward strand.
TCTATATTTGTATTTATGGATTTTGTGAACGAGATGTGAATGGGTGTAGTTGAAATTCTCCGTTTCTGTTTTGCGTGCCAGAATATAATGCATGCTATTTTGACTTGACTAGGCACCCTTATTTCTAGATAAAAGCCCCTGTTTTCTCCTATTATTACTGTTGCTTGCCACTCGATTTTTCTTTTTCTATTCTAGTCAATCTCTCTGCCGCCAATGAAAACTCGAGTTCCTTTAAAAAATAAAAAATAAAAACACGTCCAATTCGGCTAAACAAGCAATTAAACCAATCAAATTACCATAGTAAGTCTACACAAGTTAAAATTCACAATTACAACCAATTAAAAGGACAAGAGGCCCGTCTTTTCCTTCTGTATACATTGGATCGTGGAAATATTGCTCGCAATTAAGTAAAGTATCTCAATTTATAGCAACTTTAAGTGGCAATTGTTAACCTGACAAGTCAACGCAGGTACTTTTACGTGGTTTTTTGATATTTCAGATTTTTGTTGTTGATATTTGACTTTAATTGCTGGATATTAATCCAATTGTTGTGAAAGCTTTTATTGGCTTTGGATGAGCCAACATGGTTCATTCCACCAACATCATTTTCACACATTTGACATATATCATAAAAAGCCAACAACAAAACTGTTTTCTCTCGAGACTTTTTTTTTTCTTATCCGGTGTTCGGTATTCATATTGGGGCACGATTAAATTTGAATTCACATCTAAAAGTTTTATGTTGGGGAGTAAAACGTTCCCTAGCAAAAGCGACTCTATATTCATGGATCCGAGACCTCTGATTAAGATGAAGTAGTACTTACTACTCTACCACAACCTTTGTTGGTCTCTTGACACTATTTCAACCACAGTATAGTGCAGCAACTTGGTTAATTTTAGTCCCACAATAATTTGCAAAGAATCAAGGCTAATCATCTATTGGTTAAGTGAGAAATAAAATTATATAAATGTAGCAACATATTTCATTAATGGTAAATTACTTTGAAGCAAGTGGCTTAATAAATCATGATCCACTAAACACTGATTCCATTCATGCTGTCACGCACAAACAATGGACAAACAAACAAAGTTCACATGTTCAGTTGTCTAAACATTAATAATTCTCCACTAAATAAATCAATCAAACTGGAGCTCACTTTAAAACAACCATGAACCTTCGTTGGGACATCAGCGATCTAAAATTTCATGCAAAGTGAATGTCTCTAAACACAAAATCAAGACGAAACAAAATAATAAAACGAGACAAATGATCACATGGTCATTTACTAAACCAACTACATAATCAGAAGTCAAGTCGGGCACACAAAACACATTACATCTATGGCATAGTTTTATAACTTAAAATTGAACAAGTCGCAACCAAACGTACTCCAGATTTAATAATTAATAGTGAATTGAATACTAGACCAAGAGATCTACTTCAACGGTTATGACTTTTAAGCAAACTCAGCACCACAAGAATACATATGATAAAATAGAGACCTTTCTACATTATGGGAAAAATTGACTATTGACTCTATATACACTTAACCACTATCATTTTCCCTTCATTAAATCAAACATGGAGAATAAACCTCCCCTAGTTATAGTCATTCTCACAGCGAAATTATATAATATAACATAGACAAGAGTTAAATAGAACCAAACGTACACAAGAACCAAAGTCTTAAAAAATCAATTATATTACCATCTCATAATCGCCAAAAAACTTGTTGAAGCTTCCTCTTGAAGTTTTTCTTTTATTAGCCAAGAATAATTGACAGAAGCAGCTCACTTATGACTTTATGAGATAGTGCATTAAAGAAAGATATTCCTCAACCGCTTCTCACCAGACATTACATAGATATAAAAAATTACATAATAAGTTTACTTAACAAGTACTAATTATGTAATTTCCGTTACTTTTTGATAAAAAAAGATGTCGAAAATTACGTAGTAAGTACTTATTCAAAAAAATTTAAAACAAAATCTTCAGTGTAATCCAGTCATCAGCTTCCTCTAACACTTGTAGAAATTCAAACTGCAACTTTTTTCACCAAGTTTCAAAAATGAGTCAAAACTCATTAGAGAAACCAGTTAATCTTTTGAACGCTTTCTACATCAGTGAAAATCCAAAGTTGTAATCCCACTGAAGTGAATGCCAATTCGTCATCATTCTGGAAAACACTCACAAGCCATAAGGAAGACAAAGGAGGTGACGCTCATTGATACGATTGATTAAATGCAGCTTCATGGTACATCTCCCCATCAAAAGTGATAGAAATAGGCATATAAATGCAACGGAAGCAATCACCCAAGACCAAATAATTTTACATGTAAACTAGATAAATATAATCACTAACGAGATAGAAACACTAATCTCTTGAAGTTACTACACAAATCTTCAATGATATTCACGCTATCCAGGTCTACGGTCTTCTACTGTGTATGTTGAATTTCCACCGAACGTGATACTTGAGTGGCAAGTATTTTTGTTCAAGAAAAATAGTATCCTTTTTGTGTCAAAAAACGGCCAAAAAACAGAAGCTCTTCTCTGTTATTTTTTCTTCTTCTTTTCACGTTTTTTCCTTTTGGTTTCTTCTTTTCACGTTTTTCTTTTCTATTTCTTCTTTTCCCATTTTTTCCTTTTTGGTAATTATGAGACCAAAACGTTTTTGAAGTCTTATTCCTAAAAAAACGTGTAGCCAAAACGTGTAGGAGTCTACTACGTACCAAAAATGTGTAGCAGTCTCCTAACCCACCAATGATACTATTTTCTTATTTAATTTCCTCGTTCTAGAATATTCAGGCACAGTAGGGACCACAGATTTAATTACGAGGCTTCCTATTGTGGTATTAATTCGGAATATGAATGAATTAATCCTACCACAATAAATTACAATTTATTCCACCAGAAAATTGTAATTGCACTCCTCAGTTTAATTTCGAAATCATTCATTAAAACTTATTTAACTCCCCGTGTTAAGATTACAAATACCAATCAGATAAATTAAATTACTGACAATTTAATTCATCGACTAATTTAATCCTTTATACTTCCGCTTAACTTATTTCATGTGACGGATACAAAATCCACCTGCAGGGTTTTCACATGAAAACTTTCAAGCATCCATAAAGGGGTATCATCAATCTCAATGGTCAAGACACGGATTCTATCAACTAATTATTATTTCACAAATGCACTTTGCCATTATTCAATTTACCAGGAATACATTAACTCGCAGTTGAGTCGTACCTTTTAATAAATCAAAATAATGAACGAAGCACATTGATCATAATAATTATATCAAGATTAAGAGTATAAGAACATTCAATGAGCTAGAGAGGTAATTTTATATATTCAGTACAAAAACACTTATCTCTACTTGGTCCGTTCAATATACAAAAATGTACTAGCATAAGAAGTCGGAACTAAACCATTCCCATAATCAAGATAGATTATAATTTAATCTTATGCTACAATCATCAAGATGCTTTGCCCAGTTTCATCTTTGATTGTGAACATTAACTTTATAACTTATAAGAACCGACAATTTAATCTTCCGCGCATGATCCATATACTAAATCGTCTACTATATAAGTAAAGGGCACACATATGAACAAATGATCTATTTGAATTAAGATTTCATTGAATTGAATAAATAAATAAACAATTGTTCCAATAAATAAAATATAATACTATAATCAAACCACATGGTTAATAGTATATCCTAACAAAAAGAGCTTGTTTTAGATGGAAATTCTTTAAAATGTCTGTCTATGATGAAGACGCAAATTTACCTATCCTATATAGTAGAGGAATTCTGAAGCTCCTTGTTTGTTAAAGTGTTAGAATAAATCGCGGGGAGAGAATAATATTAGCGTACTTATCAACAACGCAGCGCAAGGATTGTTGAACTCGCCATCAAAATAATAGTCCCAAGTCGTACTCTGAATCTCTTAGAAACAGAGTTTTATCCATGAACTAAATATTCTAGATTTTGTATGTGTTTATAGGAGAATTCAATAGGAAGTTTTTCTATCTCTTGAAGTTGTATCTGAAAGCGTATGCAAACTTTTTCTTTTAATGAAGAAAAGATACGATTTTCTTCCGAAAATCCAACTTCTCACTTTTTCATATTTTTTCTCCCCTTTTATTGTGCAGTAACTTCTTTATAGATAATTACCTTAACTCTTTTACATGGGTTAGGTCAGCCCACATAAAGCGACCCAAAACTAAAAAAATTCAATATCTCCCACTTCGCTCATGATGGGTTGGACTCAAACTAGTATCATGAATAAATAACACACTTAATTCATATAGAAAAGTAGTTCGTGCGACCTGCGAACATCAAGAGTTATAATATATTTCAAACCTAATAAGGTTATTCTGAATCTCTATGTAGAAATTTGATCACATTCAGAAAGGATTCACTACTAACATGAGGATCTTATTACTCGCTATACCCCAGACATCACCCACTACTCCAGTAGCTAGTTATTCGATCCCTCATCCTCGAAAGAGGTGAACTCGAGTTCATGTTTTAACTATGTATCCATAATTACATTTGATACCCTCATGGTAAGTGTAATGGTCGACCTATGAATACAACTTAAATTACTAAATTTTAGTCGTCTTCCCTTTCTACTCGAATCCTTCCATTCCAAATCAACTGCTTTCTTATGCACTGCATTGCCGAATCATCATGGCTATTAGTGACATGCTAAAGTAGCAACATCGATTGGCACTTTAAGAAACAGTAAAAGATCAAAGGGTATTCCAATAAAAGTTAATGTAACTTCTTTGGGATCTCAGACAATGAAGAAGCAGGGATTCATTCTTCTATTATCCCACTAGTCGAAAGCACTCATGGTATGAAACATATGTTACGGTATTATCACCTTATATTGGCGCGTATATCTTATTCTTTTAATCATTCAACACCGTACAAATCTTGGTCTAGATACCTCGAAATGTCTAATCCGAGTTTCTCACTGCAATAATTCTCAAATCCAACTTTTTGGAGAAGCTCGTATCTAGCTTAAAAAACAAGTCATAATTAAATGTAAAATTCGTAAGTCTAACTAGTTGTCAAGATCGACCTTTACATAATCTCACATTATCCAAGGTTCTATAAGGTCTCATCTCTTCATGATTCTTAATGTAAGAGGCGATTGCTCGTGTGAGAGAGCCAATCTCGCGACTTGTTCGACATATTTTATCAACAAAACATCATCACATGCATACGAGATATAAGCATAAATTCAAGAGTCAAATATTAATGAGCATATTATAATAATCAAGTCATTTTATAATACATAAATATGTTCATATCCTTTGCAAACCTAGAGCCATAACATATTTCCCAAACAGGTCTTTAGATATTGCCTTTGTAAAAAGATCAGCTATCATGCTTCGCGTAGGAATGTACTGTAAATTTATCTCTCCACTTGCTACCATGTCTCTCATAAAGTAATACTTGATGTCAATGTTTTTGGTCGTGCTATGATATGTAGGATCTTTTGTGTATGCAATAGCCGCTTGACTATCACAATATAGAGTCAGGGGACCCTAAGAGTTCTTTGTAATATCCAAATGCTCAAAGAATCTCTTCAACCAAACAGCTTATTGTACTGCAGACGCACAAGCCACGAACTCAGCTTCTATCATCGAACGGGTTGTACAAGTTTGTTTCTTACTTTTTCATAAAATAGCACTACCATTAAGTAAGAAAACATAACCGGATATTGATTTTCTATCATTCCGGTCACCAGCGCAATCAATATCTGTATATCCTCTCAAGTATAAATCATTTCCACTATTACATAGTGAATAATCTGCAGTTCCCTTCAAGTATCTGAAAATTCTCTTTTCAGCTTTCCAATGATCTCATTCAGGATTGGATTGATACTAGCTAACCAGACCTACGGCATAACAAATGTCTGGGCGAGTACACATCATAGCGTACATCAAGCTCCCAACAACACTTGAATATGGAACTTGAGACATGTCTTCCTTTTCATTTTCAGTCTTGGGACACATTTCAAGGCTTAAAGTTTCACCTCTCGCTATAGGAGTATCCATGGATTTGCAACTATTCATACGAAAACGCTCCAAAATTTTCATTATATAAGTTTCTTGGGATAGACTCAATAACTTTTTGGAACAGTCTCTTTGGATCTTAACTCCAAGGATATAGTCTGCCTCACCTATATCTTTCATGTCAAATAAATTTGAAAGGCATGACTTGATGGTTTTCAAATACTCCAATTTATTTTCGGCCAATAAAATATTGTCTTACAAACATCTCATTAGACTTCTTCATTTAAATGCAATGATCTTCATTGATCATGGTGAAATTATACGAGATCACCTCTTTGTGAAATCTCAAATACCATTACCTTGAAGATCGTTTCAGGCCATAAATAGATCTTTTCAATTTACAGACCTTCTTTTCTTGGTCGTTAACGATGAATCCTTCAGGTTGTTCCATGTAGATTTCTTCGTTTAGTTCTCCATTGAGAAAAGCTGTATTCACATTCATTTGATGTAATTCCAAATTCAAACGTGCAACAATGGCCAAAAGTAAGCGAATTGAGGTAAACTTTACAGCTGGTGAAAATGTTTCCTCATAATCTATTCCAGCTCTTTGAGTAAATTCTTTTGCCACCAATCGTGACTTGTATCTTTCTATTGACCCATCCGTTTTGCGTTTAACTTTGAGAACCCATTTGTTCCTAATAGCTCTACGCCCAGGCGGAAGTTCAACTTGATTTTGTTGGTTTTCATGGACTCTAATTCTTCTTTCATTGCTTTCATCCACTCATCTTTCCGGGGCTCGATAAAGCCTCAGCCATAGACTTCGGCTCATCCATTTCTGTGGGAGATACCAAAAAAATGTGATCTTCAATCTCATAAGTACGTTTGGATATATTTTTTCTGGTACTCTTTCATAGTTGAAATTCAGATTCGTAAGAGGGATTTTGGGATTGAGTGTTCCCACTCCCACCCGGATCAAGAACAAGATCCTGATCAATTTGATTGTCAACCGTGTCAGAAGACACTTGTTGACTATCTGAGTTTAACATTTCATAAAGAGGCTCTCATTTTTTACGTCGCCCTTTGGAAAATCATTTTCCATAAATATGACATCTCGTGATTCAATCTCAGTAACACTTCCAACCTCTGATTCACCAATGAACACATACTCTTTGGAGTGTTCTGAAGATCTTATAAAGATACATTTTTTGCCTTTTGGACCTAATTTACCAAATTTGCTAAAAGAATCTTTTACATATGCAACACAACCCCAAGGTCGTAAATCATTTAAGTTTGATTTATGACCAGTCCAAAGCTCATAAGGAGTGGAAGAAACTGATTTAGAAGGCACTTTATTCAATATGTAGGTTGCAGTCAATAACGCATCTTTTCAAAAAGAGATAGGTAAATTTGCATGCGCTATCATAGACCTTATCATGTCCAATAGTGTTCTATTCCTCCTTTCTGCTACCCCATTTTGCTGAGGTGTGTAAGAAATAGTTAACTGTCTGGTGATTCCCTTTTTGTTGCACAGTTTTTCAAATTATTTTGCTAGATATTCACGCCCATTATCGGTTCTTAAAGTCTTAACCCTTTTGTCTAATTGATTCTCAACTTCATTCAAATATTTCTTAAAGTATTCTAGTGCTTCAGATTTATGAGAAATCAAATAGACATAACCAAAGCGCGTGAAATCGTCAATAAACATAATTAAATATAAAGCACCAGATCTAGCCCCTCACATTCATTGGACCACATATATCATAATAGATTAATTACAATGGAAATCAGCTCTCTTAGCCTTTCCAAATGGTTTACATTTAATCTTTCCGGGAAGACAATTTTCACAAGTTGGCATTTCAATTTTAGAGAAAGTACCTAAATATCTTGCCTTAGCCAATCGATTCATTCGATCTTGACCTATGTGATCTAATCTTGCATACCATGTAATAGCATCAACATCATTATTACTAGAATAACATGCCATAATACAATGGTCAGCATAATAGTTGTACATTGAAGGATTACAATCTAACATAATAAAACCATTATAACGATGTCCAAAATGATAAACAACATTGTCTAGAGTAATTTTAAGACCATTGCGACTAAAGTTCAAATTGAAATCTAAATCTAGAAGAACAGATGCGGAAACTAAGTTTCGTCGAATCTTGAACATATAGGATGACATGCAACATCAAAGATCGGCCACCACACATGTCCATTCTGCAAGTGCCTTTCCCTTTGACTCCAAGCTTTGCATTATTTCCCGCACATGCATGCTTTGTTCCAGGTGGAACTCGAGGGAACACTATAAACGCTTCTCTATCACGGGTCACATGGTCGGTGGCCCCTGAGTCTACAATCCACACAGGATAAGATTCAGTTAGTAAAACAGTGCTAGAAACATATATAACACTAAGAGATGCGTTTTGAAATGCTATCTTTTTCGGCTCAGTGCACTCACGAGCAAAATTCTCTGGAACATGGTAATTATAGCACTTCATCTTACTCTTGTCTTTCTTCTTGTAGAACCGTTCTCCTTTCTTGGAATTTGGCTTGTTTATTTTCTTGGAGGATCCATATCCGGTTTTCTTACCCTTCTGTTATTTTTTCAGTTTCTCTTGCGCTTGAAGCTTGATCTCTTTGTCCTACTTGATTCTGCCACAAAGTCACCAAGAACAGCTTTGGCAGCACCAAGCCGCTCGTCTTTAAGCTCTACATGACGGGCAACATCAGCAAAAGTTTTGATGCTGTCATTGTGGGTCAAGTTAACCTTCAATTGTTCCCAATTATTGGAAAGAGACCGAATCACTGTCTGAACCTGCTGCTCATCAGAGAGAACATGGCTAACACTTTTGAGTTGAGCAATCATATTTGACATCACCCTTAGATGTTACTTGATACTGTGATCATGATGTTTTTTGTACGTGTCAAAATTGTTTGTCAACTGTTGAAGGCGAGTCACAATTGTACCCCCATATATCTCTCTTAAATGTGTCTACATGGCTTAAGCAGTAGGATATTACTCACCTTCGTGGAAGAGATCCTCAGCAACTGAACTTACAATAATTCCACATGCAGTGGAATCTCTCTTTTTTCAAATATTGTAAGTTTCCAGATCCCTCATGTGTTGGGCAATGTTACCCTCCTCTAGTGACTCATAACATGGTTAATACTTTCAAGAGCATCGTGCTCTTCGAGTACATACCACGTCTTACGACTCCAGATGTCGTAGTTTTTATCATTCAGTTTGTCATCCTTGTTCAAGTCAGTAATGATACTCTTTAATGCCATGTCTGTTATTAGAGACAATATTACAAGTTTAACTCATCAATATATACTACAGTCAATTTATGCATGTGATTACACACTCAAGCAAATTAATTATAATATTAATTCTACATTTAGTATAGAATGGAAAGGTCATTACGTTTTCATTCATCATCTATATCGAAATATTTTAATTAATATTAAAATTATTTCTTAGTGTGTACTTTATTTCAAGTCTCAATCTATTATAAAATAAAATAATAAATAATATATGTAACTGGAGAGACAAATAACATAATTTAAATTTCATTAAGATAAAACATATGATAATAATTTACATGTTTGCTAGGACATCCATGTACCAATCGAATACCAACTCTTGCACATATACGCTAAAAGGTGCACTATTCCTTCATGACAACAATCGGTCAAGACAATTAGACCTATTAACAGTTAATGGCTTTGCAATTAAAATATTAATTTTAAAGAGCTTAACACCAAATTCCTTGTTTTGCCTTTATATTGTATCCAGAATACATGAATACATATAATACAGGCCAACAAAGATCACAATACCTTTGTTTTGTTTCTTTTATCATATAAGGAAATACATTAAAGGGCCATAAAATTTACCCACAACTAGTTATTGCTTTCAGTAGGCAGAACAAAGACTCCACTTCAGTCTTAAGCCACAGAAAGTGTAACATAGTCACGTGTCGATAAGAATAAGACTTCAAAATTCCAAAATAAAAAACTTTAATACTATTTCTAATTATCAATTTCACTCGAATGAATTTGGAAATTCTCTTCTATATTTTCTGTCAAGCCAATTATAGACTATACATATCACATATTTGAGGATATTTGGCTACAAAGAATCTGTTTGTGGACAAAAGTTACAATCTGCCCTCTTTATGCGTTACTTTTCAAAAGAAATCAATTATTCACTAGAGATCAAAGAAGCCAAATAACTTATCACAAAAGAATTTACTGATACGAGAAGTTTGGACCAAAAACGGAACTGGCCTTTTGCAACAGTCAATAGGCTCTGATACCATTATTAGAATAAATCGCGAGAGGAGAACAACATTAGCATACCTATTGTATTGGGTCGGATATAATCGATCGCATAAGGAGGATCGGGCCCGGGTACAATGCAAGACCGGGTTGCTTCAATCCGGGGTTAGCAAGACGGGTACGAAACTGGAGCAACCGAGATAAGGCAATCGGCATCGGTCGGCGAAGGACACCTCATAACGAAAGATCAGTTTCAACCGGATATCTCGTGGATTCCTGATATCTCGGAGGTAGTGAAGATCTCAACCATCATAGACGTTAAACCATTATTTTAGGGATATTCCACCCCGTAATTGAAGGAATTTTATCTTGTAATTAGGTTTTTACCATATGGAGGAGTCTTCTTTTACCTATAAGAAGGGTATCTACCTTCATTGTAACACACAACAGTTACGAAAAAAATACTAAATATTTCAGCTGTTATTTATCAATATCAATCATCCTTTATTGTGTTTCATTCCATTATCAGCAATCTATTCAAATACAGCGGTTTGATCGTTCTTTTGCTTATCAAAATTCAATTGCTTTACATTATATCTTACGTTGTATCAAATCAATTCGTACATCCTTAGCACTACGAACAAATTCAATTGTTACTCGGATTTAAGGGTAAACAGTTTGGCGCCCACCGTGGGGCCGAGGATATTAGTGAATTTTTTGATAGAATTATTTGTTACACACTATTTTACACTTCCTCTTTGCAGAATCTTCTGTTTTTCAGATTACAGCATAATCATGTCACACTCACTCCCCGTCAACAACGAGTCTAACCACCAAGGCAAAAACAACGTTATGCCCGGAAATGAGGTCCCGATCGACGCCAACTCCCAAATGAAAGTCGACGCTGATCAAACCCCTGGCCCATCAAACAACGTTCGGGGGGGAAATCATTCAGGGATTCAACATAGTGGAGGAAACGAAATCAGCCTCAAAGTAATATTTAATATGCTGCAAGCCCAGCAAGCGGCCATAGCTCAATTACAAAGTCGCAATCGGAACCCGGGTGGAGCCGAGGCCATTTCTTCTCGAGGGGTAGCCCAACAAAATGAGTGGATCACAGCGCAACCAGATGAGAGCGGTTCAGGAGTCAACTCCGAGATTATCAAAATGCTCGAGGAGTTGACTAAACGGTTCGAAACGAGTGAAAAAAGAATCGAGGCTAACGACAAAAAGGTCAAAACGTATAATTCAAGGGTAGACCAGATACCGGGAGCCCCTCCGGTGTTGAAGGGTTTGGACTCGAAAAAGTTTGTGCAAAAACCTTTCCCGACCAGCGCCGCTCCAAAATCGATTCCGAAAAAGTTCCGCATGCCCCAAATCCCTAAATATAACGGGACTTCGGATCCAAACGAGCACGTGACGGCTTACACCTGTGCTATAAAAGGAAACGACCTCGAAGACGATGAGATCGAGTCCGTCCTCCTGAAAAAATTTGGAGAGACCCTCTCCAAGGGAGCAATGACATGGTATCACAATTTACCACCAAATTCCATTGATTCCTTTGCCATGCTCGCTGATACCTTCGTCAAAGCCCATGCGGGCGCCATCAAGGTTGAAACGAGAAAATCAAATCTATTCAAAGTTCGACGACGTGACAACGAAATGCTAAGAGAGTTCGTGTCTCGCTTTCAAATGGAGCGAATGGACCTGCCACCGGTTACAGATGATTGGGCCGTGCAAGCCTTTACTCAAGGGCTCAATGCCAGAAGTTCTGCGGCATCTCAGCAACTCAAACCGAGCTTGATTGAGTACCCGGCTATCACTTGGGCAGACATTCACAACCGGTACCAGTCGAAGATCAGGGTAGAAGATGACCAGATCGGGGTTCCATCGGGCTCTTCCTACCCTATCAGAACTTTTGATCGATCTTTAAGGGACAATTATCGAGAACCAAGGTCGAATCGAGATAGACACCGGCCATACCCAGAAGATCGAAGGATTGTCCCGATGGGGCACAAATCCCTGAGACAGGAAAACAGAAACGACCCCATCCAAAGGAACAGGAGACTGTTGCCGAAAAACAACTTCGAGAGAACCAGTAACCGCCAAGAAGCACCTCGATTGTCCGAGTATAATTTTAATGTCGATTCGGCGACTCTTGTTTCAGCAATCGGTCGCATCAAAGACACCAAATGGCCAAGGCCGTTACAAACGGACCCTGCCAAGAGAGACCCCAACCTTATATGCAAATATCATGGCACTTACGGGCACAGAACGGAAGATTGCCGGCAGCTGAGAGAAGAAATAGCCCGGTTGCTCGAAAACGGGCACCTTTGGGAATTTTTAAGCGATCAAGCAAAAAACCACTATGAAAATAGGAACAGACCAGCAAATCAAGAAGATCCGCGACACACAATCAACATGATAATCGGGGGAGCAGATGCGCCTCTAGTACTGGTGTTAAAACGCACCAAAATATCTATTACCCAAGAAAAACGTACTCGGGACTATGCAACAGAAGGAACTTTGTATTTTAGCGACAAGGATATCGAAGGTCTTACACAACCTCATAATGATGCACTGGTGATATCGATGCTAGTACATGATACCTGAGTGAAGCGCGTACTTATCGACCCCGGGAGCTCAGCCAACATAGTTCGATCTTGGGTCATTGAGCAACTGGGTCTGTCAAACCAGATTATCTCCGAGGTCCGGGTCCTCAACGATTTCAACATGGCTTCAGAAACAACCAAGGGTGAAATAACGCTGATGGTAAATATCGCTGGGACCATCAGGGCAACAAAATTTTGCGTAATCGAAGGCGATATGAGATATAACGCCTTGCTCGGGAGGCCTTGGATACATGATATCAAGGTCGTACCCTCAACCTTACATCAAATGTTGAAGTTTTCATCGGCCGAGGGAGTCGTCACCGTCTACGGGGAACAACATACGGAAAGGGAAATGTTCGCAGTAGAAGAAGCGGCACCGAAATCTACCGTTCCCCCACAGAAGGCTAAATAGCAATCAGAGAAGCCGCCTTCAACAAATAGGGGTGAACAAGATCAGCTCGACGAAGATAGTTACAGGGTACCCCGATCGTTTGCTGCTTCGGATGAGTCCGACGCAACCAAGTCGACGGTAGAGGAGCTCGAACAAGTCTCGATCCGCAGTGACGCACCCGATCGAAAGGTATACCTGGGCTCGGGTTTAAACTCCGAGTTCAGGTCCAAATACTTACTTTCCTTACAGCTAATGAAAATTCCTTTGCTTGGTCCCATTTAGACATGACAGGCATACCACCGGAAATTGCAACGCACAAGCTGAGTATTGACCCAAAATTCCGGCCGATCAAACCAAAAAGGAGACCTCAGTCCGAAGCTAAGCAGGCCTTCATCAAGGACGAGGTAACTAAACTCTTAGGATGTGTATAGATTATAAAGACCTAAATAAAGCATGCCCCAAAGACTCCTTCCCTTTGCCCAACATCGATCGCATGATCGATGCTACTGCTGGCCACGAGACTCTTAGTTTTCTCGACGCCTATTCTGGGTATAACCAGATACAAATGGATAAGGATGACCAAGAAAAAACATCCTTCATCACTAAGTGTGGCACTTATTGCTATAATGTGATGCCTTTCGGGCTTAAGAATGTAGGGCGACATATCAACGCCTAGTAAATAAAATGTTTGAAAAAAAACTAGGTAAAACGATGGAAGTTTATATCGATGACATGTTGGTTAAGTACCTGCGAGCAGAGGACCATTTAAGTCATTTGCAGGAAACGTTTGATGTTCTGAAAAAATACAACATGAAATTGAATCCGGAGAAATGCGCGTTCGGAGTGGGCTCTAGGAAGTTCCTTGGGCTTATGGTCTTGAACCGGGGAATAGAAATCAACCCTGATAAATTAAGGCCATCGAGGACATAACGGTCGTCGACAGCGTCAAGGCCGTACAGAAATTAACAGGCCGGATTGCAGCTTTGGGCCGATTTATATCGAGATCGTCGGACAGGAGTCATTGATTCTTCAATTTGCTAAAAAAGAAGAATGAATTCTCATGGGGACCGGAGTGCCAACATGCATTGGAGGAACTAAAAAGGTATCTTTCTAGCCCGCCTTTACTACATACACCAAAAACAGGCGAACAGCTATACCTTTACCTCGCTGTATCAGAGATAGCAGTGAGCGGGTCCTGGTCCGAGAAGAACAAGGTACGTAATTTCCCATTTATTACTTAGTAGGACATTAGGGGAAGGTCAACTCAACGAGCTTGACCTGGGATTGGAGAAATAAATATATAGAGTATCTCAGCTCTGGTAAATTGCCGTCCGATCCCAAAGAATCGAGAGCGCTGCGCACGAAGGCGGCCCGATTTTGTCTGGCCGATGATGAAACTCTGTACAGAAGGACCTTCGGAGGACCTCTAGCTATATGTCTCGGGCCGGGAGACACCGAGTATATCTTGAAAGAAATACATGAAGGAGCTTGTGGCAACCATTCCGGTTCTGACTCATTAGTTCGAAAGGTGATTCGGGCCGGCTATTACTGGAACGGCATGGAAAAGGATGCAAAGGAATTTGTACGCAAATGCAGTGGATGTCAAAGGCACGCACCAATAATCCACCGACCTGCAGAGACATTACATTCAATTATATCGCCATGGCCATTTATGAAGTGGGGGATGGACATTGTAGGTCCCCTCCCTCGAGCACCAGGTAAAGCTCAATTTATCCTTTTTATGACTGACTATTTTTCTAAGTGGGTAGAAGCACAGGGTTACGAGAAGGTCAGGGAAAAAAAGGTGATTGACTTCATATGAGACCATATCATCTGCCGATTCGGGATGCCCTCAGAAGTCGTATGCGATAATGGCAAACAATTTGTTGGCAATAAGATAACCAAGTTCTTCGAAGATAACAAAATCAAGAGGATACTATCAACTCCATATCACCCCAGCAGCAACGGTCAAGCGGAAACGACCAACAAAACCATAATCCAAAACCTGAAGAAAAGGTTAACCGATGCTAAAGGAAAATGGAGGGAAATGCTGCCCGAAGTCTTATGGGCGTATCGAACGACCGAAAAAACTAGCACCGGAGCCACCCCGTCTTCCTTAGTATATGGCACCGAAGCATTGATACCGGTCGAGGTAGGCGAACCAAGCATCAGGTTTCGACACGCAACCGAAGAGTCCAACTGGGAGGCTATGAATATTAGTCTGGAACTCTTAGATGAAAAAAGAGAAGCCGCTCTAGTTCGAATGGCAGCTCAGAAGCAAAAAATCGAGAGGTACTATAATCGGAGAACTCGTCTCCGATACTTTACTATGGGGGACTTGGTACTGAGAAGAGTCACGCCCAATGCCTGGGACCCCAACGAAGGAAAGCTGGGACCGAACTGGGAAGGTCCCTATGCTGTGTTGAAGGTCACCGGGAAGGGATCTTATAAGCTCGGGACTATGGACGGTAAGCTGCTACCGAATAATTGGAATGTGAGCCACTTGAAGCGGTACTATTGTTAAGGTAATTCACTTCATCTTTTTATTTTCCTTTTATTTCGTTTATCGTTACTAACACATGCAGGATGGATCAATATCAAGCGAGTAAGCACAAGGCATTAGGACTGAAAGCACGCGTTGCATTCTTTTTCCCTTCGACCGGTTTTGTCCCAAATCGGGTTTTACGGCAAGATTTTTAATGAGGCAACCATATGTCGTGCTAACATAGATCAACAATTCATCATAACTCACAAATCTCGTATTCAACTCTAGTGATGTCTCATCTACTTACTTCGATTTCGAGGGGGCTACATAAAGATCGTAGGAATTAATGTAAGGGTCAAACGGTCAAGTGAGTCGTACCCAAATATATCGATCTGTTCCCCCCTCTGTCAAATGAAGATGTACAAGCACATGAATATTAACGAAGTCAATTGGCATCTACATTGTATTCTTAAGCCCAAGGGCTTTTTCAATTATCTTCGCATTATCATTGGCAAAAGATGCACATTGAATCCGAAGGGGGATAAGACCTAACAAGGCAAACCCCGAAATCGATTGATCAGGCCAAGGCCTTGGTGAATTAACAGAACACAAAGGGAATTGAGACCGATCTAGGCAATCCCGGTTTATGAAAGGCCTAGGCCGAATTAAATTAAAAATTCAGAACTGATCGAAGGTTGCAAGGGCAAGACTTCGACTATCCGAAATAAGGATAAGGCCGAATCAGATTGAAAGGCGTTCAATTTTGCTAAGGCATGTTCCCGATTCGCATACCAAAAAGCATAGCTTAGTGGTCGAAAGCAGAGCGAATGAAGCTCGTTTAACCCGTTCTGAATTTGCAATAAGGCTAAGGCCGAATTAGTTATTAACCAATTCAGTCCGTCGCAACTTATAATCCTAGCTAAGGCAGGAAATGGCGAAACATGAAAGTCAAGGAACAGAATCGAAATGTAATAAAAGATGTTTATATACATGGTGGAACTCTTATACAAATTCAAGCTACAAAATATCAAAACAACATCACAATGGCATCAAAATAACATCAGTCCGAGCCGTCTTCATCTTCTTCGGGAAAGGTTTGCTTCCTCATATCAACCTCAATCTTTGTTGCCTCAGTAATTTCGGAAGATAGATCGAAACCACGGGCCTGAAGCTCCTCAAAGAACGGAAAGGCGAGTCTGGCACTTAGTGTATTCAACCAGCGTCTTCGATTGCTCTTGGGCGACCTCGGCATCGGCTCTGTACTGAGCTATCAAGTCTTCAGCATTAGCCTTGGTGATAGCAATCTCCGATTTTGCTTCCTGCAGCTGGTTGACCAGAATCACCCGATCTTGAGTAAGTGACTCAACTTGGAGCTGTTGGGATTCATTGTTCTTAATCAGAGCTCCGATTCTCTCCTGCGCCTCCGAGGCCTGTTCTCTTAATCGAGTTTGGAGAGCCTCTTTCTCCGAAGTTAAAGTCTCGATCATGGCTCTCCACCCGCTCGTTTCAGCTTTGGCCTTGTGCAGTTCAAACCGGAGTCGGTCCTATCGGTTAGTCATTTTCCCCAGCTGGTCAACATCGTTGATATGCTCTCTCCTTACAAAATCGAGCTCGGCCCGAAGGCTCGATATCTGACTTTCGAGTCGCTGACGTTGAGCCCTTTCTTGTGTCATTCCTTCTTTGATTCGAAGGAACATTTCATGATAAAGCACTGAAGACTGTGGGAAATATGAATTAAAAACTGTTAGTACGGACTTAGAATCAAGACATTGAGCGTAATTTAAAACAAACAAGAAAGCATACCCTATTCGATGCCTGTTGAGCTTCATTGAACAAGCAAGTCCAATCCACTGCATTCATTGCGGCTTGGTCTTCATCAGTCACCAAGCAGTGGAGATAACTAGCCACGTCTACCGGTGCGCCTAGTGCTCGGACATCCTCGGGGACGGTGAAGGTTATCACCCTCTTCCGATCAGGGTTTGAGCTCGGAGCAAGGAATTTGTCGGTCAATTTGATACCAGCTGACACCCCACTCGTCTCGGCCGGGGGACTCTTTCTTGGGATTTCAAGCCCGAAGGTATCAGCCGACGGCACCTCGTCGAAGAATTCTTTAAAGGCCCCAGCTGCAACCGGCCCCTTGCTCGGAAAAAGGAAGGTGAATGCACCATCTCCGGAATATCTGAGACCCTTTGTGTTGCCGCTCCTGTGTCGGCCCGGTTCCCGGTCCCTGCTCCCGCTTCGATGTTCTCTTCTTAGGAAGCGCAGGTCTCCTCCACACTCGGCTCGGGGACTGCCCGAGGGTATTTGTCGTTTAAGGTTTCGGGGCTCTTTTCCCCCTCGGAATCATCGCTCAGTTGAATGGAAGGATCGGTAAATTTGACTTTGCAAGCCCTCATCTTTTTCCTGCCTTTCCTCTTCTCGGGCTCAGCATGACCGGGAGCCTCTTTCCTCTTCTTTCCTCCCTCTTTCCCCTATTCGGAAAGGGGACGAGGAACTGCCTCACCAGTGGGTGCCGACCTCAACTCGGCATCCTTCGAGAGACCTGGAAAATGAATTTTCAAAAGGCTAAGAGTTGATACCGATTATCTTAAAATAATATGAACATTACTGAAGCTCACCATGATTCTTGGCCTCCCAAAGGCCTTTCGATATCTCCCGCCAGGCCCATTCCGAATAGGACCTTTGGGCCACGACCTTCCTCGCCCACTCTTCTAAATGCTGAATCACGGCCGGCGCCTGGGATACAGCTGCATATCACAATACGCCGGTTAAAGCATTGGAAGAAAAACAATAAGTGATCTTAAGTGAAGAGACACTTACGTTTCATGTTCCACTTTTCAGGGAACGCCATGTTATCGGCAGGGATCAGATCGGAGGTCTTGATTCGGACAAATCGACTCATCCAGCCCCGGTCCCTATCTTCATCAATGCTCGAGAATGGAGCCTTGCTAGCCCGGCGAGCGAGTTTTATCAGTCCCCCTCGGAACATCCGGGGACTGTATAATCGGAGTAAGTGATCGATGGTAAAAGGGTGCCCCCCTTCGACCTTACTCACAAAAAAGCGAAAGAGATAAATTATACGCCATACGAAGGGATGGACCTGACCCAGAGTAACGTTGTATCTCCTACAAAATTCAACGATTATAGGGTCCAAGGGTCCAAATGTGAATGGATAGGTATATACGCTGAGATAGCCCTCCACATGAGTGGTAATAGATTCATCCGAGGAAGGGATTACCACGTCTTTATCGGTCCATTGGCATTCAGCCTTTACCCTGTCGAGATGCCTTTGAGTGATCGAGCTGATATACAACGAGACCGGTTCGCCTCGGCCAGGTACCGAGGAAGGCTTCTCGACTTTGAAATCGGAACCTATAAAGCACCCAACTGGTATAAAAGCTTTCAATGGAGGTTCCATGGAGGGTTCCTCAACATGGACGGGCTCAGCCTGTTCAACAGACTGAGCAGGTGAAGGTTGTTGTTTCTGGGGAACTGATTTAGAGGTTTTAGCCATGACTATTGAAGTAGCAGAAGCAAGAAGCAAAGGAAAAGAGAGATTTCTGATGAAGAAAGCTAAAAGAAACAAATTGTTAAGCAGCGTAAAAGTAAAGAAGGAAATACAAAGAATGAGAGAAGTATTTATAATTTCTCAAAAAGCGGCGGTTCAGAGCACGATGCAAAGAAGCATTAAATGTTGTACGCAGAAGCTGCAAAGTTTGCAGATATATGGGACAAGCAATGATTTCTTATATTGGTGGTCACGTGCGTCACGGTGCTGCCGTCACACGCTAATAAGGAGTCCTTTAGGGTTGAGTGACTTGATGCCTCTGACTTCGAGTCAGGCTTAATGAAGGTGTTGGTCGTTTAACCGGGGGTCTCAAAGAACGAAGATTCATATCGTTTTTTTTTTGTTCTCCAATAAACGAGGGGACTATCTGTATTGGGTCGGATATAGTCGACCGCATAAGGAGGATCGGGCCCGGGCACAATGCAAGACTGGGTTGCTTCAATCCGGGGTCAGCAAGACGGGTACGAAACTGGAGCAACCGAGATAAGGCAATCGGCATCGGTCGGCGAAGGCACACCTCGTAACGAAAGATCAGTTTCAACCGGATATCTCGTGGATTCCTGATATCTCGGCGGGAGTGAAGATCTCAACCGTCATAGACATTAAACCATTATTTTAGGGATATTCCACCCCGTAATTGAAGGGATTTTATCTTGTAATTAGGTTTTTACCATATGGAGGAGTCTTCTTTTACCTATAAGAAGGGTATCTACCTTCATTGTAACACACAACAGTTACGAGAAAAATACTAAATATTTCAGCTGTCATTTATCAATATCAATCATCCTTTATTGTGTTTCATTCCATTATCAGCAATCCATTCAAATACAGCGGTTTGATCGTTCTTTTGCTTATCAAAATTCAATTGCGTTACATTATATCTTACGTTGTATCAAATCAATTCGTACATCCTTAGCACTACGAACAAATTCAATTGTTACTCGGATTTAAGGGTAAACACCTATCAACAATGCAATGGAAGAATTGTTAAACTCATCACCAAAATAATAGCCCCAAGTTGTAATCTCTTAGAAACGGAATTTTATTCACGAACTAAATATCCTAAATTTTGTATGTGTTTATGGGAGAATTCAACATCTCTTGAAGTTATATTTGAAAGCGCAAGCAGACTTTTCCTTTTAAGGAAGAAAAAAACGGTTTTCTTCTGAAAAGCCAACTTCCCACTTTTTTATATTTTTTTCTCCCCTTTTATTGTACAGTAACTTCTTTATAGATAACTCCCTTATCTCTTTTACATGGGTTGGGTCAGCCCATGTAAAGAAAATTTCATAGATAGAAATACAGACATCTTACAAAATTATCACTGCAAAGTGCACACACTAAGTCTAATATCAGGCTTCTGACTTCTGTTCAAAGAGAAAAAGAGTCGGAGTTGTAGCAAATATACATTGACATATCTCACAAAAATATGTATAAAACAAAAAAGGAAAAGGATAATAACTGGATTCCAAGGCTAAAAGACCAGGTAAATTATACTTTGTCCAGTATTGAAGAAAAGTTTATACAGAACTTGCAGAAAAGTAAGCACAAACGCAAACTTAGAAAAGGACTTCAACGTCATCACTTACCACTGAGGTAGAAATTCGAAACTTTAACAGCTGGCCAAAAGTTAACAAAATCATTTGTGGGATTCAATACCACCAGATATCGCCTGGGATTACAAAGACAAGTAAAGCTGGACAAGCTCAGAAACGTTGTATCAAGGATAACACACTGGGCTTCCCAAAATGGGGCGAGGGTGAGGCCAGACACAAATAAGCAAATAATTGATCATTGTCCTTTCTTCTTTCGCCTTCGCTTCTGAATTTCTTTGATAATGCTAAATTGCAGCTTTCTTGGGAGCCCTCAGCATACGGGCACAGCCTAAAACATAACTAATTATTTATTTGTCATCTAAATAAGTGTATAAATCGGCAAGAGCATGGACCTCTGTTATTACAACTCAGCCTCTTTAGCTAGTGATCAATGGTTTATCAAAAGTGGGGGCCAGGAAACTTAATCTCAGTAACCAAAGCACTAAAACAGAAATCCTGTAACACATTTTAGTCTTTTCCTGTAGCAGAGATGAGAAAAAATCAGTATAGAACAAGGCCATCTAACTGAATTTGAAAGTATCACTACAAAGGTTCCAAAGCAGCAAAAACATCACTTGCCTGCTAGCGTTGCTAGACCTTTGATGTTTCCTGGTTGTCACCCCACAACATTAAAGCTGACAACAGAGCTATTGTGGCAGTTTCAACTCGTAGACGATGCGGTCCAAGCCCAACAGCAGTTGCCCCAGCCTCCAGGATCATGTTTAACTCCTTTACTGTGAAGTCTGTAATGGAGCATCAAACATTTCACAATAATCACATGCGCAGCACATCTGAATATCTGAATGAATAATTATAAAATTAACTGTATATCTGAACGTTGTACGCATGATTGTCTAGTATCCTCAAATCTTTTATTTTATTTTGGCTCTGCATCCTTTCTTTTTCATACGTGTAGTTCACCACTCTTGAAGGACTCTTGTTTTTGGATAATGAGGAAAAATAAGAGGGTTAAACCCACTTCAGCTTGCAAGATTGGGCTGATGTTTGATGCACCCATAGGTGATAGGTGTAAAAGCGACAAAAGTTGAAGCCATATTGTACTTAAAACAAAATTAGAATTGTACATGGTAGATCGTGTGAGAGAAAGATAAGTCGAGTTTGTGGTTAGATCGGAGCAGCGTAGGGTTTGAGAGTGTGCAAGAGTGTTGTTCTAGCCTAGAAAAGTGGATAATGGAGAAGGGAAGGAGATTGCGGGCTGGTGTAGCAAAAGGGGCTACAGGGTAGGAGTGATGGAATAGCATTTGAAATCTGTCAGAAAGTCTTTTGGGATTGAGGCCTCTATGGAGGATAGTGCCCATTTTCTTCTTTTTTTTCTTTTCATTTATTGTTTTTCATCTTCTCTTTTTACTAATTTTTTTCCGTTCCCTCTTTTAAGATTTATATAGAAACAAAGAGTCTTCTGCTTGTTCCAAAATAAAAACAGCAATGCACTAAAATAGCCACTTTTAGAAGTTTAAGGCCAAATGAGCTTTGACACATAAATTGTCCAAAACTAGAGCTTCACATTAAAACAGAGCCTACTTTAGTCTGTGAATTACTGGAAGATGACTACTTTTACTCTTTAAGAATGTTTTGGTATGTATGAATTGATTTAACTATGTAGAACTCCTAACACTTGTCACTACAGATCCTGGATAATTGAACTCTTCAGATGATAATATCTTGACATATGACCAACCATAATACATCAGTGTAAAGGCACAAAACTTGGGAATAGATACTAAGAGAAGGGAAAGCTGCAGAAAGATACTAACCTCCTTCTGGTCCAATTATCATCAGTCCAGCTGATTCTTTCTTAATGGAACTTAAAGCACTAAATACTGGTTTAGCTTCTGCCGCAGCAATAAATGCAAGCTTTGAATTTTTGACCTAGAGCATCGGTGGCACCACAAAACCAAGAACAGTGAAGTGTTGCAGAGAAAAGATGAGAAATAGTCTATGAATGCCTCCTATGTGCTTTACACGAAGCGTAAAAAATTTTACTTTGTGGGAAGAAATTGGAATAATCAACTTACAAGAGGTAAAAGTGAACCAATTTTTGCAGGAGGATTTAGAACCATTTCATGCAGCCGTTGGCCTAAAACAAAAAGTTAATGTGTAAAACATAGTATAAGAATTCATAAAGAAAAATTAGTACACAAATACATTTTACATCGTACTTGAAAAGCTTACATTGTTTAGCTGCAGCAAAACTGACACGTTGTAATCTGTCCACACGATTTTCTGATATGGAAGGAGACCGTTCCGTCAATAAGGGGGTCACACTGCAGGCTCCTAACTCCTGAGACCATCGGACGGGAGAGTGAACAAACAAGTTACTGAAAGCTTCAGGAGAGATACAATACCCACATGAGCAGACATACTGTACATTTCTCCACAAGCCAATCGGCTCGGCCTCCCTTCAGAGTACCTATATTGCAGGAATTTAGCACACATTACGCAAGACAGAAAAATGAATAATACATAACACTACCAACAATGCTCATAAAATCTCACCAAATGCAGCATAGATATGCCACTGCGTGCTATGAGGAGATACTGACTTTGGATTCTCGAGAGCCACAATGTCCAATCCTGTCTGATCAACGCTCTGTATACAACCTTCAACTAATCCTCCCTTTCCGTCAAATAGTTCTACCCTTGCAAATTGAACATCATGAATAGGTGAAATTAACTCAGTACCGTTGTTCAAGGACTAAAAACTCCAATACTGGTGGCTAGCTTTTTACCGATGTTAAACCTCAGCTAAGGATACTATATATAGACATCCTCATAAAAGAAGTCCTATAAGTTCTGAGATTCCAGTGTTTCTGATTTACATATTTTAAGAAATTGGTTCCCAATTTTCTGATACTTAGCAGCAATTTCAATTGACAATTAAGTAAACACTTAACAAAAAACTTCATCAAGAAAGTATTTGAGTCTGTACAAGATAGAGGACTTAAGCTCCTATCAATGATACATGGAGTCTGTAAACTCCAAAAGAGTGTCAAAATGATTTACATTTTTCATTCTACACTAAAAGATAGAGATTGCAGACATGTCAAATTTTCAACGGACTGCAGCAAAAATTTGATAGGATTACATGGTACTATTCAAATCCTTTTATACCTGTATAGTGTACATATATGTACAAACACACACAAATATTAGCCCAGGTACTACCATATTTGTTTTTTCAAGGACAACCTTTCTGACTTATGTTAAGAAGGAATCAAAAATAATTTGGTGAAAAATCATATCCTTCATAGAACTGTCAGATATGAAATCTATATTACAAACACCAAAAGGGGACATCTCGATCAAGAATTAGGGGAGGGAGAGAACAAAAGGCTTCTATAAAATAGGACGCTAGTAGTTGTAAAGGAACCGTTCACATTCCTTATTCAAAATAAACACGGCAATGCAGGTAACACTTTTAAACAAGCCATCATAGTTTCCATTCATTGCAGACTTAAACCATGCACATAGAAGAAAGAAACTAATGGTGCAAAAGGAACAGTTGTTTTACACATATTATTGAGTGTAATCATTAAAGACATTCTTTGGCACATAGTTGTGCATCACTGGTAACCATCCAAGATACAGTACAAGGCAGTACCTATCATGAACTGTCAACCTTAATACCCTAGTCATGTGCCAGAATTCATCACCTTTAACACGAACAAAACCATCCTGCATCAAAAAACAATAAAAACACAACAGTTGAGGCACTAAAATCAGTTAATCTGAATAAAGTAAGAATATAGCTCTAAGAGTAAAAACAGAACAAGAAAATAACACAACTGCCCAATCCAAACTAGTTGGGATTGGATACAATACTCCTCATTATCCATTTCCTCTATTTGGACTCAATTGATTCCACTTATGTGAAATTACCTATGTGAGCTTCCTTAAGTAAGCTAATGGAGAAAGCTTGCAGATTATAGATAGTTATAAGTTATAACATCATGAAACCTTTAAATAGTGTAATGAAAAAAAATAAGTTTCAGTTTATCAATTTCTAACAGTCGAAAGAAATGCAATAAAGTCCGAATCTTTTTAACATATTGAATTGGTTGTATAAACACTCTACCCTGTTCTTTTTCCAATACAATCAAGAACCCCATAATTGAGAAAAGGAAAACTCAACAAGTTCAGCTATATACAAGTGAGAGAGTAAAGTGTGATGAAAATGAACAATGCCTTGGAAGGAGGGAGCTTCTCAGAGTAGAAGCGAGGAAGGCCACCGCGAGACTGGTTAGAGTAAGCTGTTGAACAAAATGCCCGCAAAGTGTTTGTTGTTAGGCATGAACGATTGAACAAATTGCCTAGCCGAGGACTCCAAACTGATCCTTGCATTTTGATTTGATTCTTCACAGAAAGAGAGGATTGCCCTTTTCCTTTCTTTTTCTTCTTTGCCTGAAAGCTGAAACACAATTTGTCCTAATTTCTTTTTCCGTCTTTTTCCTTTTCCACAAAAGTCCAAAAATAGTCTCCTAAATTTGGAACTTCAGCTCCAAATCCAAAAGCGAAGCATATTAATTAAGGCCCTTATTGTTCTTTTTGTTATTTCAATTTCGATTTAATATATTGTTATATTACTTTTTTTCAGCTTCAACTTTTAATATCTTCCTTTTTCAAATTCGGCCAAATAGCCCAAATACCCACTAAATTCTTTTTTCCTTTTTTCAAAAATTTTTCTTCAAAAATATATTTGTCCGTGAAATTTTTGCAAGTTTTTTTAAAAAAATCAAAAATGAATTTTTCGAAAAACCAAAATTTCAAAATTCTCAGAAAAATACTTTTCTCCACTTACAAAATTGTAACATTTTTTCAAGTTAAATGTCCAAATATAATTTTAAATTTCAAATACTATTTTTCAACTTAATTTCAAATACTATTTTTTTTTTTAAAATTATAATTTTTATGTCCAAACGCCTACCAAGTCATTTAACAAATTTGTCCATACTTAACTAAAGCAATCACAAGCAAATCGAATTTTGTTCATAAACAATAAGCTCAACATCTATCAAATTCTGAAAGGTTTTCTTCTTTATGTATCCTCATTCTTCGATTAAAATTTCTTTGTTATGATTTAGTTGGGCTAAATACACCACCTAGTGTTTTCCTTTATGCATTAAGAACTATTTGGAGTGAAGTCACAAAGTTATTATGAGAATTTTTTTTTTTTTTTTTATGCAGAACAGAAAATTTACTGGATTGTGATTGTTTCATTTTGTTCAATGGATAGAGATTTAAACTCATGATTTGTGCTTTAAGTTATACACTCTCGAATGTTGAATTGTCATACTTTGGCCTTTATACTTTTGGATTGTTTCGGCTCTCTAAATTGGACGAGTCAAATTCTACGTTAGAAGTTGTTCATTATTATTCAATTCAAAATGATAATTGACTAGTTTGTTAACATATATATAACTAAAACTCTTTAGACAAATATGATGAGGCCTGAATATTACATAACAACTTCAAACACATTTAATTTTCGTCATTTTGATGAAGCGATCTGATTTATTAATTTCTAGTCTTCATCTCTTGGTCTTTCTTTGAAGAACTTAAACCTTTATTTAAAATGAGTAAATTTACGTTTGGCCAAGCTTCTCCAATTCTAGAAATAATATTTTTTCAAAAGAATTTTTTTTTTTTTCAAAGTTAGAAGTGTTTGACCATACTTTTGGAAGAAAAAAAAGAAGTGCAGAAGCAGGTTTGGAGAAACAGAAAAAAGTAGCTTCTCTCCAAAAGCACTTTTTTGAAGAACACTTTTGAGAAAAATATACTTAGAAACAATTTTGAAAATTTTGGTCAAACACTGATTGTTGTTCATATTTGCTTTACTAATTGTTGTTCATAAGTACTTTTCAAATTAATTAATCAAACACAAATTATTTCTCACCAAAAATACTTTAAAAAAGAATACTTCTCAAAATAAATTAATTTTTACGGCTTAGCTAAACATGCTATTAACCTTTATAGCATTTGCTTTTGAAGTTGTGTGAAGCTTGGAAGGATGACAAATATTTAAGGAGCAGTTTCTTAATATCTTGATGTCGTAATTGGCTTACTAGTTGGATTCCAAGTATGGCAAAACTTATGTATATTTCAGTATCTTTCATAGAAATCTAACGCACATAAAATAAAATGTTGGCAAATGCATACTGAGTAGACTTGCAATAAGTTAATCGGGACAATTTGTTAATCAAAAAGTTATGTTTCGCACTGTAGTGTCACAAGTTTCAAGTTTAATAAACTCCTTATCAAGTTAGTTAAAGATTTGTTGTAAGTGATAGTTCTTAAGTGATTTTCTTGATATACTATTAAAACCTCTAAGGCTGTGACCTTTTAAACATTTCTTAAATCGTAATTACGGTTAACATTAGTTTTTCATAAAATAAATTTTCGTAATTCTTCTTAACGAAGAGATACTATGATATTTCCTTCGAGGAAAATATGTTGACATCCAGTGAGGCCCAATGTAACAGTTGACATGGGCCTTCATTGGTGGTTAGGCTTGCCAGTTATCCCTTAGAGGTCGTTTGGCAGAGCGAATTAGAGAAAATAATGCATGCATTAGTTTTATGTATTATAAAATTTTATTTGGCACACCTTTTCAACTTATATATAACCAACACAAGTTATACACCCTATTTGGTATTATCCTATCTATAGCTAATGCATGCAAACCATGGTATTAGCAATACCAAGGTTATTAATGCATGCCTTAGCATAGTTAAAGGCAAAATTATCCTTAAAGTCCCTTAAAACTAAATAATACAGAGAGCATTTTTGTAAACAAATAATTTTCTTAAAACTTATGCAATGAATTTTAATTTTTAATATACCACATCAAACAACGGATAAGAATTAATCTCTACATAGCTTATACTTGTATTACTAACTCATGCATTACTAATACACTTTATTCAGCATTATTCTTATACACCCTACCAAACGACCCCGTATTTTCTTTGTGAAGTGCTGAAGAGGGGAAAAGAGCAAAGATCATATTTAGCCTGCGACTGAAACTAGCTACATTCACGGTAGCCGCAAGAGTATATAAACTTTATATATTTTTCGATTATTATTTTAAAAGCGGCTATACAATATCATTTCCCCAAAATCAAACTTCCAGTAAATAAAGTTGTGGAGCAGTTTTGCACGATATACTCATGAATCCTACATAATTATAACAAATTAAAATTCTTAAATTAAATCAAGGTAGATTCAGTTTTTATCTTTTTCCTATCTTGATAAAATAGATAAAAGATTCATCTGTGAGGCTTTTATTGAGCTTAAATCAGTTTTTGGAACGGGAGTAGTACTTGCACTACAATATAGTATTATTTAACCAAATTATAGCTAGGTAAACCTACTTCCTCGATTTCCTTTTCTTTTTTTAGAAAAAAAATATTATTTACACTCCTATATATATATATATATATATATATATATATATATATATATATATATATATATATATACACACACACACATACTAGTTCCTATGTTCGTGCTTTGCACCAATATTTTGAGCAATGTCGCTTGTCAAACATTTAAAAACACGTTTAATCAAAAATCGATTTTGTTCATTAGTGTTTTATGTTCCTTTGATTCTTCAATACATATATAAAAGTCATACATTTAGTGCTCGATTCCTCTTTTCGTTTATTTTTTCTTTTTAAAATAATCTACGTGGATGCATTATGTTGATCATGTTTTAGCAATTCATGTATTTGTAAATTATACTTTTTTAATCTTCTATTAGGTAGTTGTGATTTCTTTTTTTAATCTTCTATTAGATAGTTGTGATTTTCTTTTTCATAAAGGATTAATCATATAAATCATAGTCCCTTCAAAGACATTTGATAAAATTAATATAAATCATAACTAATAGATTGTTCGCTGGCTATTAACACTTTCTAGTACTTTTCATTATTACATAGACTTCTATGGTTGGATTTCTCCAACGAAATAGATTATTAATAGTAAGTATGAAAA
The DNA here is from genome assembly GCA_002018475.1 of Nicotiana obtusifolia. Lineage (NCBI taxonomy): Eukaryota > Viridiplantae > Streptophyta > Magnoliopsida > Solanales > Solanaceae > Nicotiana > Nicotiana obtusifolia. Next base: position 32,432 of record MCJB01046347.1, read on the forward strand.
GTCTCTACTCAAACTTAAAAGTTACGAAATGTTATGATGCCTTTTCAATCGAAATAGGATATCAAATTGACTTCTTGACTAAGATTAAATTTTTTTATATTTTCAACATTTAGGTCAAGATTTCTAAAAGTTTTATCACTGTATTACAAATCCAATTTGTGATGACCTGATAGGTCATCTAAAGTTTTAAACTTTAATTCTGTGTTTCGAAGCCTCCAATAGCTTCCTTAAGCCTTCCTTGATCGTGCGCAGTCCGGGTGTTTTTCCGGAAGGCTTATATGTTAAAAATTGATAAAATATGAAATTTTGCCTTAAAGACCCCACTCATGGATACATGTGTGAGCTACAAATTTTAAGGGGAACCTTTTAATGAAAACGCATAACACGGGATAAATTCGTAGGGGGAGTACAAATCATGAAGCCTTTCGAATCTCTACCATATCGAATCTATCACTCTAGACAAGTCTCGTCTCAAGTCGCAACGTAAAATAAAGGAATTAAATAGGCAGGAGACAACTCAAGTAGTACAACTATAGCATGGTGTGAACCTAAGTCTACCCGGACATAACATGAATCTAGCTACGCATGGACTCTCGTCACCTTGTGCGTATGT
>MCJB01046347.1:33240-85844 GCA_002018475.1 Nicotiana obtusifolia
AATAAGTAACACATAACAATTACATTACCTAAGGGTAGTTTCCCCCTCACAGGGTTAGATAGGAGACTTACCTCGCTTCGAAGTTCCAAATCGGCTCCAAAGCCTCTCTAATACCTCAAATCAAAGCCCGTCGATCCAAATCTATTCAAACAATGTGCAAACCAGTCAAAATACATTCTAATATCCATAATTAATCATTTTAAACAATTTCCTAACTCCGCTCAAAAAGTCTATAAAAATCAACCATCGGGCCCACGTGGCCGAATTTCAAAAAATTTCGAACATAAAGATTACCCAGAGCCTTACGAACTCAATTATGTAACTTTTCCCAATTCTATGTCCAATTTCGTGGTCAAAATTCAAAAATACCAATTTCAAGATTTTTCTTCAAAATCTCAAATTTTTACTAATTTTCATATTTAAATCCATATATAAACCAAGTATTTAACTTGTAATAGGTGGGAATAACTTACCTTGTGATGGTTGACGAAGAAGCTCCTCCAAAATCGCCCCCAAGCTCGGCTCCCATGGAAAATTTGAGATAAAAATGAGCCAAACCCATTTTTGCTTACACTGCCCAGACAATCCTTCTTCGCGTTCGCGAAGGCCAAATGCCACTGCCCCAAAATCTCTTCATCGCATTCGCGACCAGAAGGACGCGTTCGTGAAGCCTTCCGACCACATTGCTCCGCGTTCGCAAGGTAAGCCTCGCGTTCGCGTAGGCTAAATGGCTCCAGGGCCCAGCTCCCCTTTCCTTCTATGCGTTTTGCAGCCTCCATGTCGTGTTCGCGTAGGTTGCTTCAATTTTCTCTCTGCATTCGCGACCACTCTGTTGCGTTCGTGTAGAACAAAATCCATCAGCTCAAAATCCTTCTTCGCAAATGCGGGACACCCTTCGCGTTTGCGAAGGACAAAACCTGAACATGCAACCAACAGCATCAAACACCCAAACTTAGTCCGAAACCACCCCGAATCACACCTGAGGTACCCGGGACCCCGTCCAATCACACCAACCAGTCCCAATACATGACACAAGCCTGCTCAAGGCCTCAAATCACATCAAACAATATCACAACTACGAATCGCGCCCCAATTCAAGCTTTATGAACTTTAGAACTTCAAACTTCTACATTCGACGCCAAAACCTATAAAATCAAGTCCGATTGACCTCAAATTTTGTACACAAGTCCTAATTGACATTACGGACCTATTCCCACTTCCAGAATCAGAATCGAAATCCGACCCCGATATCAAAAAGTCCACTCCCGGTCAACTTCCCAAAAATTATCCAAATTTTCCACTTTCGCCAATTGATGCTGAAACGACCTACGAGCTTCCAAGTCAACGTCCGGACACGCTCCTAAGACCAGAATCACCATACGGAACTATTTCCAGGCTCGGAGTCCCAAACAGACATCGATAACATCAAAATCCACTTCAACCCAAACTTAGAGAATTCTTAAACCTTCATAATGCCAACCTTCCGTAATAAGCGTCGAAATACTCCTGGGCCACCCAATACTCAACATGAACATACGTCCAAGTCCGAAATCATCATACAAACCTATTGGAATCTTCAAATACCGATTCCAAGGTCGTTTACTCAAAAGTCGCACCTAAGCCAATTCTTTCAACTTAAAGCTTCCGAATTTAGAATTTTCTTTCCAAATAAATCCCGAACTTCCCGAGATTCAACTCTGACCACACGTGCAAGTTATAATACCCGGAGTGAAGCTACTCAAGACCTCAAATTGTCGAAGGACACACTAGAGCTCAAAACGATCAGTTGGGTCATTACATTCTCCCCTACTTAAACATACGTTCATCCTCGAACGTGCTAAGGACTGCTCTAGAGTTGTCCAAATTTACTGTTTAGCACCTTGTGCCCCTACCCGTGCCATCACAACCCAGTTGGGCACATTAGCTCGAGCTGGACTGAAGGTCTTCCCTTGAGCCTTAGCTAACAAGCTTTAGAACCAAGTTCCAACTTCTAAATTTCTGTACCAGACCTGATTCTAACACACGAACGCCGTACCAATCACCACGCACTGTACCACAACATGATCGTACACCTAGGCCGAAATCACACCATGCACCACATAAGTCGATTGTCTATAATAACATCCCTTGACCACAATAGCTGAAATTTCACGAACCAGATGCCCGTAATACATCTCATGACGTATATAAATCCTGTTCCAAATCTCGCAATTCGGCCACGATAAAAAGATGAGTAGAAAATCATAACCACCTGCCGAATCAATAATTCATGGAGTCTCTCCTCCTGATAAGAACCATTACCTTTTTCTGAACTGAATAACGATATTTTCCCATTAATGTACCATATATAAATCTAACTGCACTAATTTAAGGCCCAATAATTACGTCTCACCAACAGTACAAGCTGCTCAGGCAATAAGCCACCCCAAACACTGACTCAGATCTCATATGATGCTATCAATGCACCAACAAGCTACAACTCGAATATGACACATAAGGAGGAACGGACTCTGGAAAAGAATTTCCCCGCCCGCGCAATGAAATAATTCGAACAGATGTTATGAACCCCTCTCAAAAATGAGAAACAAAATATGCAGGAATAGATATAGGGAACCATACTCAACATATCATTGTCGCGGAGTGCAACCCGATCCAAACATTATACTGTTGCGGCGTATAACCCAATCCATATAACGTACCCGTGGCAGCGTGCCACCCGATCCAGACCGTATACCCATGGCGGCGTGCCACCCGATCCGCCTATAACAATCAAAGAAAACACACATCAAGCCTTAATGCTTATATTTACAAAATATCTAAATATCAACCACAAGCACGCCAAGTGCATAATACAAATTCCGGGGAGACGGGTAGCGCCATACGCTACGAAACTCAAGCAACACTAAGGTGTCGTCAAACCCGAAACAAACTCACACGGTCCACAGCCCAAGAAATAGATTGCCTCTCAGGCGTAAACTCTCGCATTAACAATAATACCCAAAATCCCCGTACTTGGTTTCGATCTTTAACAATCAGGTGACTAGCATGTCATACTCATACAATTTTCCCATGGGGTACGCTCCCACGACCTTCCGCGTAGGTAGCAGAGCCTGCATCTCCATACTATCAATCGTACTAATCTGTAAAGCAATTCAAGAACCCGCAATTCAATACACAATGCTCTTTCCATAGAACACCATTCCCAGGCGACACTAGAATAATGACGGCTTACTCTGAACATCTAAATTCTTTTCCGGATCATCTAAGCTCATGACATCCTTGACAATACCGAACTGCAACTTTGATCCTCAGCTTTCAAATTCCCAAGCCGCTTACTGCACTTATCATACCGCTATGCGAGAAAACCAGAATTCACTATAACTCTTGAACCACCAGTATAATAAATACTTCATTGGCTAGAAGCCTTTCACTTAGCTCAATTCATAAGAACCCATGCTACACACAATTGAATTCTCAAACCGTAGAAAATACAAACCTCAAGTCGTGATCTAAACCGTCATGACTCTTCCAGAAGTCCATCCACACCACAAAGCTATTTAAAATCACATGCCTCCCAAATCAATCAAGTTAGGATGGTTGTCCAGCCTGTACGTACAACCACAAACCACATGTTATAACTTCACACACGGAATGAACCGATTATTGCCACAATCATGCTGATTCAACCATTACAACCTACCCAACTTCTTTAAATTTACCCTTGACCTGCCTTAGAAATAACGTTAGTTCCATTCACACATAATGAACCCAATCCGCACTCATTTCGAGTGACCCAAATCGCGAGACTACAAAGCGTCTTATTCTAATAGGATCGATCCATTCGCCTCGGCAATATAATAGATATATTTATGGTTCGTGTCGTTCGACCCTCGGCAGTGCGCACATTATGATGGCATCGGGGCCGTTCGCCTCAACAGGATTATGTATCACAATCTCATGAGAGCGGACCGTTCACCTCGGCAATATAATAGATGTATCTATGGTTCGTGCTGCTCGACCCTCGACAATGCACATATTATGACGGGATCGGGCCGTATGCCTCGACATTTCTATAAAATACTCTTGTAAATCGTGCGTAATAATTGGCAAGAAGCCAGCATATTTGTGAGATTGTTCCTGATTGAACTGTGACAACCTATCTAGTAAGGTCCATTATATATATGCACACCCCGATTGAGGAAGTAGTTAGTAGCTGAGAGTTTGAGTCACTGCTGAGAGGAGGACTCTGTACCGCATATTTACACTTGTTATTTTGTTTATCTACTCCGAATCCCTGTTTACTTTTACTGTATCTATCTTGTTAGACCACTAGTAAGTGTCGATGTCGACCTCTCGTCACTACTTTTTTAGGGTTAGGCTAGATACTTATTGGGTACACGTTGATTTACGTACTCATACTACACTTGCTGCACTTTTTGTGCAGGTTCATATATATCCGGTGGTCTTTGGGCGCAAAGGCGCGGCTATTTCGAGGGCTTTATCATGAGCTGCATCTCATGTTACGATCCGCAGCCTGCAGAGTCTCCATCAAAGTTATTTATATTTTTCCTATCTAACTTGTATTACAGATAAATGTTGTATTTTATTATAATTTCCTAGTTGATGCTCATGCACTCGTGACACCGGGTTTTGGGTGCTCCTACGGGTTGTTACCACTGTAGTTCGTATAAATTCTATTTCACGCTATTTCACTAATAAAAATTATGATTTTCAGGTACTAGAATGAGTAATTAAATTGACTAATCACTGTTGACTTGCCTAAAGGTGGTGTTAGGTGCCACCACGACCTTTCGCGGATTTGGTCGTGACAAACTTTGTAGTTTATGTGTAGTTTAAAAGGAAAAGAAATCCAGCCTCAGGTGATTTACAATTATATCCTCAAATTCTATAAATATTTAAGGTTATAAAAGTCAATCAATATTTTGAGGATATTTTAGTCGTTTAACATTTAGCATAAATTATTCGTGTTTTTATAATAGTACTAGCTTCTATGTACATGCGTTGTACGTATATCCCTTGTCAACTAATTTAAATTTTGTATAAGAATGATAAAGTTACTTGCCTGTAGACCTATTAAATCTAAAAGATTTGAATCTTGTTTATACTTTAAACAACGAAAATCAAATTAAATTAATTAGATATTTATTGCTTTCACTCTATATTTCTAAATGATTTTCTAATTATGGAATGTCATGCTACAAATTGTTTCTTTTCTATTTCTCCACTAATAATTAAGTTCCGAAGTGATTTAGGAAAATAAAGAAGTCTTATGAATCAAGAAATAGTCATATATTGGTGGTGGTTAGCTTATCAACTTTTGTTTGTTTGACTAATGTTACTGAGTTCCTGTTACCTTCTTTTGTAGTTCAACCTTTATGCATGATAGAATTGAAAGATAAAGGGTTTGGACGTGAAGTTGTCTTATATTACGAAGATTTGTGAATGCATGATCCTAGACGGAATTCGTAAATTTGGTTTACTTCGAGACACATACTCATCATGATCAAAAGCTCCCCTATAATCTCTCAGATATCTTTGGCATCCATGCATATTCTCACGGTCAAGTCACTCATGATAGTCACCATATTAACCGTCAAATAAACTTGTATTTGGAGACTTTATATCTCTATGGTTATGTTAGTATTTATGGGTCGAGTGAAGACCGTCTAAAGCACCGGAAATGACAAAGCGTAGCTCCCCTTATCACCTCCAGAGTCACAATGGATTTCGACAGTCAACTTCGGGACATGTAATTTCATGAAAGAGGGGAAGGTTGAAAGTGAAGCCGAACGAAGGAGAGTTAAGTTAATTGCTCATTCCCCGGCTACAGAGCATGCCACTATGCTTGATACATGCAATTGCTTTCCTTGGCACTGTAGTTAGTGACTTGTCTCCGCTCGCCCTCGATCAAACTATCAATTGAATAAGAGAAGAAAGCTCAAGATTCACCGTTTTCGAGCTCCCCCCTTTTTCCTCAATTCGTAGATAGAGAATCGGATTCTTATCCATGGCAAGTGGCATCGTATAATAATATAACGGCTGCTTTGAGGAGCTTTCTCTCTAACTATGAGATGTGTCATGATTATTCGAATATCTCGTGTCTGAATACTTTGACAAGTCCCAACATTTTCAAGAATCAGTGTTTGTCCTTAATTATTGACTGAGTCAATATTAAATTTATCATAATTAGACAAAACTAAAGGAGAATATAAAGAAGTTGGAGAAGTCACCTAGTGAGATCTTACGTCAAAGGTAATGATAAAGAATTTTTTTCTTGAAGAAATATGTTCATCAACCATTGTTTCAATTAGATCAAGTATCACGAATTAGGATAATAATAGTATCATATTAATCCAATTGTTTCTCCATTACACATATTACATAAATAAGGAGTCCATTATCTAATAATTCCTCCATCTATATGCAAAAAAATTCAGTATTCACGCATCAAACAGGTAGGTAAAATTAAAGATCCTAAAAAAAATTATAAACAAAAGTGATAACGCACATTAATGCCTAATATCAATGAAGTAAAAAAGCAAGTTCTCTGCTTGACTGAAAAGAGTTAAAGTAGAAGAAGGTGTCTAAAAGTTAATCAGTTTTTAAAGATTTAACTTGTTCATCAATATTGTCTTTGTTATAACATCTTCATTGACCTTCAAGATCCTTAAAAGACAAAGTACCTGCAAAGCAAATCAAATATTATCATTAGACTTTACTCTTAGAGAAAGTTAATTTAACCACACAAAAAAGTTATGGATTTCAATTTGCAGAATATAGGCCTCCAACATATTAAATAAAAATAAATTTCCTATTATAAGGACTTTGCATGTAGAAGCACATACAAAAGACTTCTACGATAAGCTAAAATCATGCATTTTGATATCTTCAAAAGTGGACACCTATTAAGAGCATATAATCCAACACAGAGATATTGACTATCTTCGGGATCTAAGCTTGGTGTCCATATGATTTCTCCTTAACTGAAATAAAACTGCAATAACTTTACGATCCGTTGCAAAGTTTATCCAATATGGACTTGTTAAAGTAATATTTAGTTAATTTCAAAATCACGAATATTAATTAGGAAGAGAGTTTGAATACTCTCATGTTAACCAAGCATTACTTATCTTCCGAAAGAAATAATTTAGCTTTTAAAGGGTATAAAAGAAATTAATATTTATACTTTTATAATAATATAAATATTAATAAATAGGAATAAATAGAGATTTGATAAATCTTACAAGATTTTGATTTCCCAAAAATATACTATTAATTATCTAAATAAGACAATTGTATAAGATAAAGAGACAATTATATAAGATAAAGAGAATGTTGAGGTTCAGGGAAACAAATCACGAAATTTTAAGACAAAATTTAACGCAAGAATAAAACAAAACTTGAGAAACATTGCCAATTTGGTTCCTTGTTGCTCACTACTCTTTTCTTACGTGATTAATACATGTCTTTTCCAAAATCAATTCTTATTTCATTCACACGGTTAAATTCCTATTCTATCACAACTTTGTATTTATAAATTAATATAAATAATTAAGGGTATAAAACTCGAATATTTTGATCGTTCAATATTTAGTGTTGAATATTAGTACTTTTATAATAATATAAATAATAGTATTGGGCTGTAATTTGTAGGGTTCTTGTTGAGGTGTCCTACTAATAAACGTGGAAGAGCATATATTCTTGTGGAACTCCACCACAGGGTTTTGCACCGAAGTACTTGAGCTAGATGATTTAAAAAGGGAGGGAAATATTATGCTTGGGGGACTTTGTTTCAACTCCTCTAACAATGACTACAAGGCACTACTTTTTATATACTCAGTTTATGTTGGCAACAAATATGTTATAATTTCAAGTTTTAAAGACAAAGAGTGGAGAAAGGTGGAATTCTCGTATTGTACATATCCCCTTGGTCCGAGGTGCCATTGCTTTGCATGGACGACTTCACAATATGGTAGGTGTCAAGAAACGTTATTTGGGTAGTTGCTACCTAGACAATAATTTTTTTATTAAACCTCAATTGAAATGGCGCACTGATACCTCCTCATAACGAATTAATTTATTTCGATGTTATCTCTGTGAAATTTCATACGTTTCCAGCGCCTTATCCACTGAATGTCTTTGCATAACTTGCGTCTCTGGATTGAGATATTGGTCATGAAAGAGTACGGGAAAAGGGAATCTTGGACATCAGTATATGTAATTAAGGATTTTGAAGTAGATCCTTATGTCGGATTTGCTGATCATCTGAGCTCCTTTTCGAGACTGAAGATGGAGAATATGTTATTATTGCCAGACAGCAAGTTGTTTAAGTACAATACTAAGGATGATAGTGTCCTACAATTTCTCGTACCGAATGCATATCTGCCTTTACATATGTTGAAAAGCTTGATCTCGTCTCAGGGATACTGCTGGTGTGATAAGCAACACAAAAAGTTTGGGGAAGCGCTACCACTGTGGGTCTTTTTAATTTACGTTTGTTTTATTAGCATAAAATTTGTAGGTCTACATCTTGGAAATTACTCTTTATTGAGTTAACAAATGATATTGTTATAGTAGTATTTTTAGTATCAGTTAATAATAAATACTAACATTATTTTTTTTTTTTTTAAAGATACTTGTTATTTTTCACGATACTAAATCAATTTGTTATTAGTAATTAGTGCAATTACATTTTAAATTATTTCAAGTTACTATTCACTTCTTATGAGTAGTTACATGCAATTACTTTCAGGTGATCTAGTAATGTACATAGCCAGTATATGTAAATTAACCTCCCAACTTACTTAATTGAAATTGAGAGATAATTATTTGTGTTATTGTTACGAGAATATTGGTTAAAACGCTGATTTTTAATTTAATCAAGGCGTATGACGAATGCAAACACTTGGTACTGTACATATAGTGTAAGCCTCTTCAATTTCCTCTGAGTGAATTAAGAAGAAAATCGTTTTATTACGCTACTTTTAATCCAACCAACATTGTAATAACAAAAGCATCCTTACGTCGAGCAAATTATGAATTGTGGTATTTGATCTGACCCTTGTAGATTCAGCTTTTCATTCTCAAAGCACGCTTAAGAATATATTAAGATTAACGTCGCTCTTTCTAGATTATCCACCAAACATTTATTTACATGTGTAATCAAGAAGTAATTGAACCATACCTAACTGGAATATTATACAATATCTGGAGTATGCAAAAGTAATGAAACAACCAGTAATATAAAATTACCAAAAAACGTAATGGAGTAGTTTTATAGGGGGTCTTGGTTTGTCTCCCTATTTTCAACTATTACAGTTAATGTCGATTAACTTTGCGTTATATATAGAAGAACACGAAAAATAAGGAAACTAACAAAAATGCAAAAAGGAAAAAAAACAAATCAGATTCGGGACCCAAACTAGGGCATGCTAATTATTCAATCACAACATAATCTGAACTTAATATTGTAAGAAAGCATAGAAACAATCAGTAATTAATACAGTGTTAGCACATAGTATGCACTTCATATATTATTGTAAGGAGTGAAATTTAATCAATAGGAGATTTTTTTTTCATATTCCATGTATTGGTTGAGATATGATGAAGTCTTTGACATCATTTTGACAGCACAATTAATACCAGTGTCATCATATTATAAAAATGATTTCGTAAAAAAACTTTAAAGAAGGCATTGAACCCTTAACTATTACTAGTAATTAAAACACCTAACGAATCCTCAATCCCATAGATCAAGAATAGAACTTGAAAAGAAAAAGGAAAGCAGATTCTTGAAGTATCATGCACCGCCATATTAATAAACTCAGAGAAGAGAGAACAATAGAAACAAATGCAGAAGGCAGAATTAAGCACTGGCTTGTGAGCTATATATATTATATATTGTTTGAACAAATTAAATAAACGCAAACTATAGATGGATTGGAAAACATAATAAATTTCACAGATGAGAAAAGGGACCGGAAGAGCCATTACTACATCTACACGTCCGTAACTACAAAAGAAGAAGGAAGAAAAAGAATAAACTACATATATAATGAAGAAAAATGAAGAGAAGAAAATTAATCTAAGGCTGCTTATGCCTCTGGGTGTAGATATAATCAAGGTGAGCCTCTAGCGTTCTTCTCATCAAACATTCTTCTTCTCCTAGACCTTCACATCTATCATCCACTTCTACTTTCGCTGTTGCCTTATCCTATAACCACAGGTAATTAGGTAATCAGTTAAATATATGAATATCTAAATTTAGTGGTGAAACTAGGAATTTTTGAATATTGTGAATGCCATACATAGAATTTGAAACTACAATACTATTTTGAATTACCTCTACCATTATACTAGAAGCTTCCTTATATTGACGAGGGATTCAACCATTTATTTATAAAAAAAATTATTATATTATTCATTCAATTAAACTTCTTTTTTAGATGCTAATTAAGAAATTTTGAAATATAGGGATCGCAAACAATAACACTAAACATACCTTACTATGCTCCATCGGAGTAACGTCGTAATAAGGCGTACTCATCGGCCGGGAAGAAGCGCAAGTTAGCGTGAGAAGGAGGACGAATGATATCATGCAAAAGGTGTTAAGCTTAGCCATATTTATTTCTTCGTCTGCTTTCTCTCTATAGCCTTCTGTGTATATGTTGATCAAAAAAGTGATGGATTTATAGAGTGGAGAACCAAGAAAGCAGGGAAAAGTGCTGTATATAAAGAGCTGTATATAGTAATTTCTAAATATATAATTCTATAATTATCTCTCTTTTTCTTTTTTTTTAAAAAAAGAAGAAAATTACGGAGGGAGGACGAAAAGCTAAATAAAAGGGTGGCCAACAGTTGTGGATATTTCAAAGAAGACTTGTCGAGAAAGTAATGGACGTGTTGTATTGTACTGTTATAAAAATGGGATAAGGTCAACGAAGAATGAAGCACGGAGTTGACCTTTTCCACAACCCGACATTTGGTCTACGTCGTCAAATTAAGGTTCTCCCTCTATTGAGATAAGAAGACTAACATAATGTTTTTTTATAAGAATGAAAGGATACATTTCTACAGTACTTCGGTTTTAAATATTAGTCGTTTTAACTAATTAAATTTATTTTAAATATTTGATATTTCTAAAAATCAAAAAGTAATCTATGGTTTCGTTTCAAATCTATTCTTACTTCTTTTGATTCATGTAGTGTTAATTAAGTGATACATTTAAGAAAATGTAAAGGACAGTTAAGATTAAGGCTATAATATACAGTAACTTTTTATATGTGCAAAAACCTTTAAAATAAATAATATAGACCAAAGAAGTGGAGTATTAATTTTGCATTTATCATATTAGGTATCCAAAATCTTAGTTGCCTTAGATCAGCGATCATATTTACTAGTACTAGTAATTTGATGAAATCCCACTTCAGTCTTACATAAACTTTAAATGTATCCTCGACCTTGATTATATTACAATAGGATAAATTCATAAAATTGATGAAAATCTTGTTTGTTGAATTAACATATACGTACACATAATCCTTTTAAGCTATATATAAATATAATTAAGATGTTAAAAAGTACTTTTCATTAGGCTATCATGAACAAAGAAGTCATAATTATGGAAACACAATAGACCGGAAATAGTGAATTGAAGACACAATGATGGAGCAGAAGGGAATGGTCAACATGGGCTGTGAAAGGGAACCAACGAGCAGGGGCAAATTTAAAGGATCCGGATTTATGCGAACTCATTAATTTTTGTTTAAACTTTATATATTTAATAAAATTAAATTAATATTATTGTATTTTGTTAGTGTCGCTATAATATTTTTTAAATTTAAATTATAAATTCGCCTCCGCCATATATATTTATACTATGTATGAAAGGACTGCGGAGATGATGTAATTAAGCTAAGCACTCTCCACGATGCATGCATCATCACTGCGTTATGATTAAATCTACCATGCGCCTACCCACCAGCTGCTCAAGGACCATATACACACACTAAAAAAATTTGGTGGTAGCTTACGTTTCCTGCCGTTCTAATGAAAAATATCTAGTACTATCTTCTTACAGCGGTGGGATGGAAACTGTTTGTTCGTGCCTCACCTATTACACAATCCTTTTTTTATAACTTCTTACTAGCAAATGTATTATGTATTCTCTGCACACTTAAATTTAGACAAATTATGATAACGAGCATTTCTCTCTATATGTATAATAATACTTCTTCCTTTTTATATTATGTATTTTAATTTGTCTGGACACTAAGTGTAGAAAAAAATATTGATCGAACCCTATAGACTATGGTCATAAAAGAAAGAGGTGTATAATATATCAAAATGGATTTGAATCGTGTGGTTTGAAATATGTTATGAGAAAAGTTGAAGTTAAAAAGTTATTAAATATGAAAAAATATAATAGACTAAAAAAAAGTAAGATATATTAATTAGTGGATGTGTGTACGTATTAGTCAAAACGTATTAAGGTATACAGAGTTCAAATTGATCACACCGATCTATAAAGAAAATCGTCCCCTGATCATTATTGCTCCATGTACGCTGGATTAGCACTCTCCGATATCATCATAAGGCTCTAGCCTTTTTCAACATGATCGATGCAGCATCTTTTCATTTCATTTTTAGGTTTAAATAGAAAAGTAAAAACAAAAACAAAGCAAGAAAAAGCAAAAGCATAATGATTTTGTTTTATTGTCGTGAGTTAGATTAGGAATTTTTTTAAGCTTTGACATAGTAGTTCGATAACTGTACGCCGAGTCCAAAAGATAATCCTAACAATTATCTCTTTAATAAAAACAATTAATTAAGACAAAAAAAGGGCTTAATTTTCAGAAAAAAAGCATGAGAGCAATTATGTCTATACTAGAAGGTTGTTGGAAGAATAGTAAGTGGGAGAAAAGATCACATGATGAAAAAGCGTAAGAGTAGGGTTGACCTTTCGGCAATGAATTGAATACAGAAAAGGAGGAAAAAGAAAAAGTAAAGAAGGTTCATAAGCATTGAACTTTGACAATTAATTTTGGAGGCTGGGATCGACTTGGGGGAGAAACTTAAAAGAACCTTCTGTGGTCTATATATCTTTGATTTTTACATAATTTTGTGGCAATTCTACTATACCATTTAAAGAAAATCACTCCTTTTTAGTCTTTCTATTAATAGAAAAAATTTCCATTTCCTTTTCCTTTGTCACGAGATTTACTACTTTGATGAAAGGCTACCACCACAAGGGTTTTGATCATTGGCCACCATTCACGATTTAGTAAATGTTTGGACATATATATTAAGTTAAAACTTGAAAAAAAGAGCTTTTAAAGTTGTATTGAAAAATATTTTTTGAAAGTTAATATTGTATTTGGACATGTATTTTACTTTAAAAAATTTTGTGAGCGGAAGAAAAACTTTCACCCAAAAATTGGTCCAAAGACATAATAATCTCAACTCACTTAATTGAACTAGGTCATATGATTTGGAATATGTTGAGTATTGAGATTTTGATAATTAACAAAGTTTGTTCAGATGCAATGTTCGAAGAACCAGTTCCTGAACGTAGCTGCTTAACTGCTCTAAGAACCAGCTCCTTAAGGTAAAGGACCATCTCCTAACGGTTGATGACTTTACGTCTTTAATTTACAAGACGGTAATTTTATCTCAAAGTTACCCAAGTTCGAGTTTGGCGGAAGAAGGTTGTTACACATGATAAGGGTTGTTGCCCAAGAAGATACGAATAAATCAGTGAGACACAAGAGTCTCAAGACTTGTGGAGTCCTTGGAACAGTAGGAGTCCTATCAAACGAGAAGTTGACTACGCATAGGACTCCTAGAAGATCTTGGAGTCTAGGCATTTAAATACTATCCATCTGGACTGCTGAGATTTATCCTTTTACACGTCAACTGAAGAACTATATTTTGCACACTTTAGTCGAGTACCAGTATTATGTTGTTCTTGAGTCACTTTAGTGAATGTGTGTTGGAAATTTGAGTTGTAATCAAAGTATCACAAACAATTAGTGAGTTGGAGTTAGTGTTTTCTTTACATGTTAGAGTAACTTGTAAATCAAATAGTCGTAGTGGAAGTACTGGAGAGTATTGAATTACAGTCTTGTAACCGATACATTTTGGCTCATTGTTCTAGTGGAGTTTAAGCTGAAAATCTTACGCAGTAGGTCGTGATTTTTGCACCTTTTGAGCCGGGTGATTTTCCATGTAAAAACATTGTATTTACTTTACTGCTTATTTTACTTCACGTTTAAGGAATACAATAAAGAACCAAGTTCTTTAGTAATTCATAAGAATACTCAAACTAACAGAGTAGACGTAACAGTGTTTATAGAACGAGGGAAGAATTATTTAAGCTTATTCCATAAGTAAAATTCATGCCTGGGATTAGGCAAGACTCTTCCCGATTAAGATAACTAATATTGGTTGAAATATGGGAGGTAACCCAACTTAATTGTTTCTTATCTACATAAATTACTTACAAATATACTATTAACTTAATGAATTAGATGTTTTACCATTTTATTGATCAAGGACACCTTTTGTATTTGGACTTTGGCTCAGTCACAGCACATTAATTAGTCGTTAGAAGAAAATCCTAAGGCTCGTCAATATAGAAAAATATTAGTAGCAGTTGACACAAATAAATTTAAGAACCTTCCTGTTAGCATGTTGCTTTCACCACATTGACAAGCATTAATTTTAGCAATTATTTTAAACGTTTCTTCAGCTGTGCAAGTGTGTTCAGTATTTGTGTCAAACAAAATTCAAGAACGTAACTTCCCTTTGTTTTTCTCGTCAAAAGGCTCTAGATTGTATAATTACATTCTACAGAAATACAAATAATAGACGTCAAACTATAAGTCAAATCCTCCTAAGGTGTTTCTAGATAAAAAATAAAATAAAATAAAAAATTCCTCCCAAGGTTTTGAAGTGAGTACGCCTAAATGAGGCCAATAGGAAAATTAGTACATCAAAATAGCAAAAAGTAAACAACAAAAGAAGCCTCCAAACCAACATGCTGATACCACGTACAGAAAGACAATGTTTCTTTTCTCCTTCTCTGAATGAGGTTATGACAACAAACAAACGATTCGTCTTGTAGATGCAAAACATGAGGCAATTACAAGAGAATACAACAAATCTATAGCAACCAATTAGGAAATACTTTAAACAATAAGACTTGAAGAAATGGGACATTGGCACCCTAAAATTCCTTTTTTCTTGAGAAATTAACTTGAATAGCCGCCACTGAAACTAATAGCCGGCATATGTATATATTATATATAACTAGTCTATAATATATGTATATTGAGTAGGGCCTGTATTTTGACCGAGTGGTCAAAGGTGCAACTTGCTGTTTACTCGAAAAGTGATACAATTGAATTTGTTCGTGATTTCTAGACAAGTAATTTATTTGATCCAAAAAGTAATAAAATAACTGATGAAATATAAAGTACTTAGCCTTAGAATGTAGATGGAGCGGCAGAGCTAATGAGTCCGATAACAGGGTTTCTGGGCACAACAATGATAAGATCAAAAGCGAGAAAGTAAAATTGTATTAAAATGTTGTATAGAATATAGTGTAAGTTAGCCAGAATATTCCTCCCCCTACAAGGATAACAGAGCTCACTATTTATAGCTATGTCTAGGAAAGGAGGTCCTAGGATCATGCCCTTCTTTAGTGTCAATTATGAGGGTCATTGATGAAGATGTAACATTAGACATAAATGTCAAATTCCTTGTAACGGGCCATCATCCTTAATGCTGCAAAATATAATGTATTAAATGTTACCGGGCGCAAAATATTTAATACTCCTTTTATGATCGTAATTCCTTCCGTTGACAAGCAGAATAGCTATGTTCGATGGCCATCCCCATCTTTTGTTCCATGTGTCCTTCCTTTAAGTGGCCACGTGTCATGTCGTATTTTTTCCTATACAGATAGTCCCCTGCTTTTCGGTGACATAATCTTGAGTTACCGGGAAGTTGGTAGAAAGTACCTTTTTTGATGGGAATTACTATAACTCCCTTTGAAGTTTATTGACAGTTAATTAGACGCAAGTCACTTTGCATTTAATGCCCCGAACACGCGCCATCCCACGATTCAGCACAACTTTTTGCCGATTATCGAGGTAATCATGGCCATGAATTTAGCCACCAAAATTTTAGTTATATGCATCATCCTCCTCTTATGTACTTCATAATTTCTCAAACTTCTAACTTGCATCTTTAATTTCCAACTTTTCTCTGATCTTCTTCGAACCAGACATTTTCCTTCCCTTTATTCCAAAGGCTTCCTCTTCAGAACGTGCTAGTTCTTCAAAGGGCAAGAACAAAACCGAGGATTCCGTTCCTCCAACAGTAGATTTCATCATCCCAAGAAGGCTTAGTACTTCGAAGGATTTTAAAGAGAAATTTCCTATTGCTGACCCTCATACATAGGCTGTTAGTAGATACCCTTATTCCATTCGCCCTTCCAGTATTCCTACTGTGAAGGAGGACTATCGCTACCCTGAGTTAGATATTATTGCTCCTGATTTATCGGAGAGAGTGATCCTTCCCAAGGAAGGTTTTACATATTTCTTCATGTATCCTTTTACTTTGGGTGCGGTTTCTTTGAGCGGAGAGCTTGATTCCGTAATTGTGGAGATTTGCCTTCGGTACCAAGTGTGCTTGGCACAGGTAAGTCCTTCAGTGTATAGGACGATCGCCTGCCTTCGCCGTTTGTGCCAAGAAACTGGAGAGGAGCTAACGCTAGCTCATATAATGAATCTCTATTCCCCCAAAATCTTCTGCGGAGGAATGATAAACCTTTGCAAGCGTGGCCACCATGCTTTACTGTCTAGCATGGATGACGACAACGACCGTGGATGGATGGAATAGTTCGTTGCAGTTACCACCAATGACATTATTCCAACAACGGCTTCATCCTTTCCGGTTGCTTGGAACCGCTCTCGTAAGCTCCTTTTAATAAACTTTTTCCTACTAAATATTCTTTCATGCTCGTATTGATCCTTCAACCTTCATTTGTTACAGAGACTCGATGGATCCCACCGGTGATAGAAGGCTTAGACCAGTGGGTTCAGAAGATATTGGACATCACAACGCCCGAAACCCGTTTGTGGAAAGAGTTGTCCTTTAAATATGGGTGGAAGGCCAAAAATCATGGTAACTTTAAATTACCTTGTTTCCATTTTTTGTATATGAAGAACTTGGTTGACCCCTTCTAACTTGTTCATAAAATTAGGTCTACCTGTGGGCTCAGTTGATGTCCCCGAGGAGGAAGTTTTGGCTGACCTTGCTGATGCTGCGAGGCTGCTCTAGAAGGCACTTACTCGAACAGGCATCTCAGGGCCTGCTTCGGGCGCAAACATTTCTTCATGGAGTCCCCAGCAAGAGAACAAGCAACCAAAGAGAAGACGTTCCTCTATGACCGAGGAAAAGAATAAGAGGGAAAAGGTTGATACCCCCGAGTCATCTCCGGTGGCGATGATGACTGGTCCTCCTTCCAGGATGGTCATAGACACTGTGATGATCGATGATGATGAAGAAGCTAGTGATGAGGGAGCTTCTTTACATAGAAGGATATGATCATCATCATCTCAACAGGATGCTCGACCTGTTGAGATAATTGCACCAACTGACGATGGCGTCTCAGCACTTTGGAGAGAATCTGATTTAGTTTAATATGCTAACTCCCGCTTTCAGACCCTAATTGCTGTAACTGGTATCGCGGGGCTGAGTACTGGATCCGTGCCGTCTTTGGTTGGCGAGCATCAAACAACCAGCACTGCATTTGATGCAGCAGCTTCTCACTCTTCAACTCCATCAACTTCATCTCTTCCTTCACCACCACCAACAACTGCTATATCATTTCCATCTTCATCCATTCTTCCAAAAACGATTGCTACATTATCTCCATCGGCCTCACCTGACTATGAAGAAGGTGTTCCTCCTCCACAGTCCCCAGTTCATGGAAATTTGGGACAAAATTATGCTGCCCCTTCTGAAGATCCATAAAGGAGGAGGAGTGTTACCCTTTCAGTCTCTACCGGGTGCAACTTGCTTTTGAGGCCGGTGGAGCTTGCTAACTATCTGAAGCCTTTGGCTTCTAAATAAGTCCGGGAGAAGATACAGACACTCTCGGGGGAGTGTTTGTTGAACAATGCTATGCATAACACCGCAGCGGTACGTTCCTTTCTTCTCCGTTATTTCTTCAACTTTTGAACAAATGTACTCTAAGTTTTACCTCTTCTTGTTTTGTAGGCCAACTTTCTTTCTTCTGAGGGCTTCAAAGGCTAATTCTTGAGAAGGAAGAACTTACTTTTGAGCAGGATCAGCTTTTGGCGGAACGGAACCAGACTGTTCTCCGCCTCTCAAAACTGGAAAGTAAAGCTACCGAGGCCGTTGTTTTGGAGGCCCATTTGCAGCAAAGCGAGCAAGAAGTGGTAACCCTTAGCCAAGAAATTGGGCCGCTGAGGGTTAGATTTGATGAAACCAAGACTAAATGGGCAGAAGTCCAGAACGTCGTTCTTGCTGTAAATTGCTGAAAGAGTGATTAATTTAGAGGCAGCCTTAAACTCCAAAAGTGAAGAGCTTGCTGCTGTGGTGGCAAAATATGCCCAGCTAGAAGAGAAGTACAAAAAAACTATCGAGCATAATAGGCTCTTTAGTTTAACTTTCCGTGAGCTCGATGTCAGTCTCAAATCTGCTAGGTTCGCCCGGAAAACCTTTCCGCCGAAGTTACTCAACTCAAAGAAGAACTCAAGCGCCGAGCGACTTCCCTCATTATTGAAAAAAGTTATTCCATGTATAGCATAAGGAGAAAAACCTTGGAAGAGGCCAATACTGGTATCGTTGACATTAATGCCGAAATTGCTAGGCTCGAGAGCTTGAATTGGTTGCAAAAAGTGGACTCCCGGCGCAGTTTGACGCTCCAGGTTTTTATGATTCTAGTTCTGAGTTTTCGAAAACTGAAGAAGGATCGGAAGGCGATGATACCGATGACCAATCTGGAAAAAATGTTGAGCCATCGGTGGAACCATCTACTACTCCGGGGGATGCAAAGACTTTTCTTCCTCCTGATTCCGGAGATGCTGCGGTTTAGCTTTACTTGTCTTTTCCCATTTTGTATTTCTTTTGGAACGTTCTTGTAAATTAAGACATATTTTTGCTCAAATGTTTGTTCGAGTCTTACTTTTGCTTGAATATTTGTGCAAATTTTTCAACCCTTATATTCTTTTAAGGATTCTGGGCATGTTTTTCTGCATGTGGTCTCGGATGCATTTTCTTCGATGCGCTTTGTTTCCGAGACTTATCCTTTTTACATGAGGGTTTATATAAGTATTTGCCCAAGTTTGTTTTTTGCGTTTTTTTCGTATGCGGCTTCGAGTGTATTTTTCCCCATTGGCATTCTAGATTCCGGGTATTAATACTTCCGAAACCAACCCTTTAACGTGAGGGTTTTTATAAGTATTTGCGCAATTTTTCTTTTTGTGTCTTTTTCATATGCGGCTTTGGGTGTATTTTTCCCCGATGGCATTCTAGATTCCGGGCATTGATACTTTCCGAACCAACCCTTTAACGTGAGGATTTTTATAAGTATTTGCGCAAGTTTGCTTTTGCGTCTTTTTCGTATGCGGCTTCGGGTGTATTTTCCCCGGATGACATTCTAGATTCCGCGCATTGATACTTCCGGAACCAACCCTTTAACGTGAGGTTTTTATAAGAGAGGGTCCTCTTATATTTATAGTGCTCTTGAAGAGGACGTCTCCTGTTAATTACGGCACTAACATTTGAAGTACTTGTTTAACTTTCAAATGGAAAACTTAACTCATCGTTCAGACAAAAAACAATAAAACAAAAGGATTTCATTTCATTCAGTTCCTTCTATTTTCAAAAGTACATAAGCATTTTACTATGCAGAAAAGAAATTGCCACGCCTTGGCTATCTTGTACAACTTGTTTCTATGGGGCTGACTGCGCATTCTTCGATCTCGATGATGTATTCTATTTCGGATTTTTGTTCCCCAATTGACATAGCATTCAGTGTTGTCGTAACCTCATATCATCCCCCCCCCCCTCTAGTGTTCGAATGCGAAGAACGCGAATTGGATCACTGGAAGTCTTGTATTTTCGAAGATTCCACCAATGAATTGCTAGGTAACCCTTTACTCGGAAACATATCTTGTTTCCCATTAGAAACCCATGCTATCGAGTGAAAGAATACCTAACAGTCCTCTAGCGGTTTGTGCTCGTGAACGGTCGGGTAACCTCCGTTCGGTAGCAAACTTAACTTCCGATGGGAATTTGCTATCGAAGTAAAGATTATCTAATCGTCCCCGAGTGGAAACTTGTTCATTTGCCTTGTTATGAAAGGTCTTATCACTGTTGTCATCGTAGTATGCTTTCCATCGCTGCCTCGTTAAAAACCTTGCCAGAAAAATTCAATTTGGACAAAAACTTAATGAAGGAAAAAAGAGTGCAGCGCATACTTTTCGTTTAACTGTTGTTTGTCAGCAGTAATATCTTTTAGGTGAGCCACGTTCCAGTTGTTGGGAAACTTGTCTCCATTCTGGTTCTCCAACTCGTATGATTCTTTCCTAGTGATAGCTGAAACCTGATAAAGGCCTTCCCATTTCGAGCCTAACTTGCCCGCATTGAGTTCTCGGGGTGTTTTGAGTTACCTTCCTCAAGACCAATCTCCTACTTTGAAATAGTGGAGGTTGGCTCTTCGATTATAATATCGCTCCATTCTCTGCTTTTGAGCCGCCATTCTGACATGCACCAAGTCCCTGCGTTCCTCGAGCAGCTCCAAATTGATTAGCATTGCTTCGTTATTCGATTCTTCGTTTTCCTGAAAATACCTTAAGGTTGGTTCCCCTACTTAAAAGCTTTTGTGTCGTACACAAGGAAAAAAGCAGTTTTTTCCGTGCTTGACTTGGCCGTTGTTCGGTAGGCCCATAGAACCCCAGGTAATTTTTCGGTCCAGTTGCCTTTTGCTGCTTCCAACCTTTTCTTTAGATTTCGTATAATCACTTTGTTTGTTAACTCTACTTGACCATTTGCGCTCTGATGATAAGGTGAAGAGGTAATCCTCTTTATCTTCAAATCTTCAAGGAACTTTGTAACTTTTGTGCCGATAAACTACGGTCCATTGTTGCATTTAATCTCTTTTGGTATTCCAAACCTGCAAATTATGTATTCCCACAAGAAGTCGACCACTTCGCGTTCTCCGATCTTCTGATAAGGACCTGCTTCTACCCATTTAGAAAAATAGTAAGTCAAATAAAAGAAACCTTAACTTTCCGGGAATCGGTGGTAGTGGTCCGAAGATGTCCACCCCCCATTTCATAAACAGCCACGGGGACAGAATCGAATGTAGGGGCTTTGCCGGTTGATGTACTAGTGGTGCGTAGCATTGGCACTTATCACATTTTCGTACGAAGTCTTTTTCATCTTGTTCCATACGGGTCTAGTAATATCCTGCCCGAACTAATTTCAGCACAAAAAAATCTACACCTGAGTGGTTTCCACATATCTTTTCGCGGACTTCTCTCATGACATAGTTAGCTTCTTATGCTCCTAAGCACCGGGACAACAGGCCTTGAAAGGATTTTTCGTACAATTGGCCTTTCCTGAAGCTATAACGTGCAGCTTTGGCGCGTAACGCTCTTGATGCTTTGGGGTCTTCGGGCAACTTTTCATGCTCGAGATAATCGATTATTTTGTTTCTCCAGTTCCAGATTAAACTAGTCGAATTCACCTCATAGTAACCATTTGTGTCCAAGACTGAGTTCATCAGTTGTACTACCGTTCCTGATTCCGATCCCTGGACTTCTGTCGATGAGCCCAAATTTGCCAATGCATCTGCTTTCACGTTATCTTCCCTCAGAGTATGAGTAATTGACCATTCTCGGAATCGTGCCAATAAAGCCTGAACTTTTACCACGTATTGATGCATATGTTCTTCTTTGGTGTCAAAAATTCCGTAGACCTGATTCACCACTAACTGCTAATCACATTTGATTTCGATGACTTCAGAGTCAAGCCCCGGGCCAATTCGAGCCTTGCAATCAAAGCTTCGTACTCTGCTTCAGTGTTAGTTAAAGGAATCGTTCTGATGGCTTGCCTTAAGGTTTCTCCCGAATGCGTGATCAAGACTATTCCGAGCCCGAACCCTCTTATGTTTGAAACTCCCGATGTCGATTTTGACACCATTATTGCCTCCTTGGCTGCCAGAGGCAATAGTCCCAAGTTGAAATCGGCCACGAAGTCAGCCAAGAGTTGCGACTTAATCGCAGTCCTCGGTTTATACTCTATATCGAATTCGCTCATTTGGATGGCCCATTTGGCCAATCTATCCGAGAGCTCGGGTTTATGGAGGATATTCCTCAGAGTGAAAGTAGTCACCTTAGTTATCAGGTTGCATTGGAAGTAGGGCCTTAGCTTCAAAGCGGCGACTACGAGAGCTAAGGCCAGCTTTTCTAGATGTGGGTAGCGAGTTTCTGCTCCCGTTAAAATTTTGTTAACGTAATAAATGGGAGATTGCGTACCTTTGTCCTCTCGGACTAAAACTGCACTTACCGCAACTTCTGAAACCGCGAGGTAGACTAGTAGCGTTTCACCTTCTTTTGGTTTTAAGAGCAACGGCGGGCTTGACAAATATTTCTTTAACTCCTTCAAGGCTTGCTGACACTTCAGTGTCCGCTCGAAATTGTTTTTCTTTTTGAGTAGTGCGAAGAAGCGATGACATTTTTCGATAAACGGGAAATAAACCTGCTCAAAGTTGTCAATCTCCCTGTGAGCCTCTGGACCTCTTTTACGTTAGACAATTGATCTGGGATGTCCTCTATGGCTTGATTTTATCAAGATTTACCTCAATTCTCCTTTGTGAGACTAGAAATCCTAAGAACTTACCCGAACTGACCCCGAACGCACACTTCTCGGGGTTAAGCTTCATATTATGCTTTTTAAGAATGTCAAATGTTTCTTGCAAATGCTTCAGGTGGTTACCTGCATTCTATAATCTTTCCTATTTGTTTTTCAAACATCTCATTCACGAGCCGTTGATAAATGACTCCGGCATATTTTAAGCCGAAGGACATCACATTGTAACAATATATGCCAAAATTCGTTATAAACGAAGTCTTTTCCTGATTTTCTGGGTTCATCTTAATTTGATTTTACCCAAAAAAAGCGTCGAGAAAACTCATTAACTCGTGTCCCGCCGTGACTTCAATCATTTGATCGATACACGATTTTCATTTTTAAATGTGACATTTTTATTTTATTTTTTAATTTCCCCAAAGGTGAAACGTAGAATAGCAACATGTGAATTCAGCCCACTGAAACTATTGCTAGTCAAGCTCAATTTAAGCCACCTTCCGTTTCTCTGTTCCTTACATATCATGAATCTGAATGTCACAAACTCTATTCATCTACCCAAATTTCTGCTTACTGCAGCTCCTTTTTCTCATCCAAAATTTCTACAATTTCTGCAGCTTCTTTTCACTGCCTTCGAGATTTGGACATTCAGCTATTAACAGAAAGAAGCACGTATAGTACTGTTTACTAAACACAAAAGTTAGTGTTCCACGTCTGCATCTTCAAGACTAGAAAATGATTACATTTTACCTTCAGAGTTGAACTGCTTGTAACTGCAGCAGCATAGGTGTATGTAATGTATAATAAATAGACTGGACTAATTGAACACAACATTTTTCACAAGCTTAAGAAGAGGAAATGTTTTAGATCTCATGAACAAAGCACCAGTATGCTGCCATGTGTGTTTCTAGTACGCATTGCAGTGTTGAAAGAAATAGTTGTGCGAAACAAAATCACAAACTAAAAATCCAAGGATACCTTACAGATCGTTTTAACTCCGGAAACTGAGAGAACTACAGGTTACAGAAGTATTCCTTTATAGTCATGCATAAACATCTTATTTGCATATAACACAACAACAAATTGTTTATATCAGTATTCTCAATGAATTCAGTTACTGAATGACAAACATAATAAAACATTGAAATACATGGAAGAGAGTATACAGCTAAGCCCTGTATCAGTGTGACAGCTTTCATCTGTCTTAAACGAGCTTGCCACCGCATAGAAACAGTTACTCTACTTTTTTCTGCTATCAACTTGGGACACAAATCATGAAATCAATTACCTGCTTCCTGCTTTACAATAGGTCTGATATAGTGTTGTTGTTTTATGATTCATATCATGATGCAATTCCAATTATTGGGAAATGAAACCAGCATTTTCAGATTAGGCATAGCATGCCCAGAAATATTTCAGAGAACATCAGAACATCTGCCTCTACACAAAAACCACTTACATAATCAGTCAACAGGAAGCAGGATAGTTGGCTTGAAGACTTCAAGCATATGATCTCTGCTAATAGGTTATGCCTTTTCGCACCATTTCATTGAATAACTTCACTGGACGGTATCAAAGCGTGCATCTAAACATTCAATTAGAGAGATAAAACCTGATCTTAACCAAAAAAAATAGCACTTTACAATATATTTTCTATAAATATACTCAATTACAGATCACTGCGGAAGTATGGAGCACCAAAAAATGAGCTGGAGAATGTACCACCCAAATTGGGGAAAAGGGTTAGGAAACACATCAAGAAGAGTACGCAACCCCAAGCAAACCTCTCATTTCCAAGGGGGGTGATCTCGTCTTGCGCAGGGGTCTCCTCTCCACCGCGGAAGAAGGTTGCGAAGAGTCCCCACGCCAGACATAGCACGCTTCCGCTTAGACCACCTATCCCTAGCAACAGGGAAGTTGCAAAAGATAACAAAGCAGCAGTGCTCCTGCCAAACATAGCTTGTGCAATTCGCCCGCCCTCTAGTCTTCCGCATGGCAAGAGATTTAAAGAGGTTACAACCATCCCTGCAAAAGAATGACCACATTGGGTGATGTAGTGGAGCAAATTCCTTCTCACCATTATTTTTTGACAAAATTGGAAGTGTACATTTACTCTATGTAACAATAGTGTAAGAGCATAATTGGGGTGTTTATTTCAAGACAGGGAATAGATACAAGTCAATCTGTTCCTCTTTTTCTCACATGTCTTTTCCTTCTCCTAAAGCCCTAAAAAGGAACAAACAGTTTTTATCCTTTACTTAAGGGAAGTGAAAGTAACAGTAGTTAGGCTTCCTTGTGGAAAAGAGAAAAAAGGCGGACAGGATACATAATAGCAAACAATCCTGCGAATTCACATCACAATTAGGTGACAGAAGCACCATAAAGCAGTGCCAGCGTCAGTTGACATGCTGCATTAAGAACTCATCAAGTATACATCTGGAAGTGAGACCACAATTTATTATGTCAGCATCCTAGATTACCTTGTTCTATGAGTTTATAAGGAAGATCAGTGATTATGCAGGAGTAAATGTCTATCCATGAACGACCTTTCCAGATATTCAGCTTTTATGCAGGTGCACCACTTGAAAATTAAAACGAATGCTCTTTCCCTGTCCATTTTATTCCCCTTCTTCTGAATATCACCCTTGAATAATTTATCCGGTGCGGTGCCGAGGGGCACAGATTTCACTAAATTGAATGCTTTTTGTTTAGCTGGGAACGGTAAGAGGAGTTTTACAACAATGGAGGAACACGGGCATAACATAATCCAATGTTTTGACGTCACGTCGTAAAACTACTTTATGAAGCACAAAAATAATCAAATTTCAAGCAACTCACCTAAAAGTCCAGCAAAAGCAAGGGGATCAACTGGAACTCCCACACCTTCAACAGCATAAGGCAGAACATTCCCAAGATCATCAGTATATGGTCCAACAACATATTGAATGAAGGAGAACAAAGGATTATTATAGAAGAACTGAGGTCTTATGTACCTGGAAAAAAAAAAGAGAACAATAAGCGGAACTAATAAAGAAAAGGTAGCATAAGGAAAATGACAATCAAATTAATAAAATTCATACTGATGAGGTAAGGTGGGAAGGAGACATGTATGATATGCTTGAAAATTTCTCATTATGGCATATCAAATTTGCTCAAAATATTTACTTGGTAAGCCATGTCAATTTTGCAATCATTTTCTTTGTTAATTTTAATGTACACATAAAACATCACAAAGTTTGGGCCATCAAGCTGTTTGCGCATGTTAGTTATTCTATGGTAGCAAAAGAATTATATATGGGAATGTTTCACCTCTGATAACTTAAATACACACAGTCATTCGTACAAAGTTCATGCAGAGGCACACCAGAAAAGCCATTAAGCGCTCAAGAGAAAAAAAAAATTCACAACCACAATTTCTAAATCATGTCGGTCAAAATAAGGGGAAAAACCAAAATTTGCATTCCATATTGAAGTATATATGAGACAGAAATTATTCTAGTGCAATGCACCATGAAAGGGGAGAACAAAAATAATCACTTACAGTGCATTGTCACCTCCATTAAAGCTTCCATCAGCGACAAAAGCAGCAATTGCAAGTATTAGTGATGTCAAGTATGCACTAGCTGTACGAGCAACTGGAATATCAAATAAAGCTTTCTTATTTGGTAGCAGGGACTCGTAGTTATTCATAACACCCAGGCAACCAGTCCAATTGGATGGAACAAGAAAAGATGGACTAAGATTGACACCATAGCGCGCAGCAGTTACTCTTGTTGTTACCTGCCATGCATGTAAGATAGCAATTATTAAGCAGAATACAGACATCAGAAGTTTGTGTTCGTCGTAAAAAATAAAGCAATTACCCCATCATAGTATGAAGTCGCAAGGGCTACAAGCTCTGAAATATAATTACAAAAAAATCCGAACTCCACATAACAAACACATCATGTCAATCCAATAGTACGAAACGCACCAGATAACCTACACTTGCTTGAGTGTATCTAAAGGTCAAACATTTATTGATCTTTACATTGTACCAATAGCTGAGACGAGACTTTAGAATAAAATTTCATTTACATGGCAAAAAGATTTTCTTAGAAACCAAATATCACAAATGTTTGACATCAATAAGAAGCATACTTGAGATTTGATCTAAAGCTTTCATGAGATTTAGCCATCAACTCACACGTTTTGGAGAAATACAATGCATACCTCTGAAACTCCCAAAATGGTCAAGAAGCCACCAAAAAGAGGTAAAACGTTGGCCAAGTAATCATCAATCGTTGCATCAGGCTTAAGGAAGAAACCACTGGTCAAAGCTATAGTGCCAAAAGTTGTTACAGCCAAAGCTACCGCACTGATGTACCCCGAAGGAGTACTTAATTTGGTTGATTCAAATTGAAGATCCATTTCTGACTTGGGTTGTACCACACAAGCCTGAAAAGCAAAATCATCAAATATAGATGCCATTTTCACATGTAACCAGACGAAAATATCTGACTTAAAACATCTGAAATAACACAAGTTAGCCTTTCCCTCACACAATTAAATGCATTTGACTACCAAAAAATACTGAAAGAAAGAAACTAGGAGCTTCATTTACAAAAGATTGTAATTTTAACACCACCGCTACACCTTTCCTTTTTTCGTTTTTTATTATTGATTCTGGCTCTTCACCTACATCACCGTACTCATTCCTCAAGATATAACCTCTCTCACAATCAATCAAGAATGTTAAACTACAAGCACACTATTGACTCTAGATACTGGTCAGTAGTTGCAAGTTCCGGCTGAAAGCTTCACAGCTTCTTAAACCTAGTAAACATGCTCAACTATCAGTAACGTAGTCCACTCACGAAAATGGCGAAAAAGGCATAGCGAAACAGCCAAAATTATCTTTTTAAACATCTAACATATACCTGCTTTACAATATCATTTGTTTTTTCCTCCATAAACCACAAAACGACCTCCCTTCCTGCAGCATCCGATAACTTTTTCTCTAATTTGGGGATTACTTCATCAATAGGCCTCCTCAAGTTTCCAATGAAAATTCCCCCATCTCCAAATCTCCTCACATCGGTTGCGAAGAACGTATCAAAGCCAAAACAACTCCTTAGCTGCCATAGAAAATTTATACAAACATCAGATGCACAGAGAATATGTCATTAAGACAATCAAATAGCTAACGACAAGTACAACATAACATCAAAGCAGAAACTGCTAACCATGTATACAAATCCAAAAAGATTCTTAAAAATGTATAATGCGCACTGAACAAATTGACTTTAAATTATGGATTTAAGTCATATGCACTGACACTATAAAGATTCTTTAACACTATCTGTGAACTTTAACCTGCGATAGCAGGTTAGAATACCAATTAATGCTCATCTAGAGTTTGCATGTAATTAGCTAATAAATGACCTGGTTGTGTAAATAATTTTTACACAGACAATTCGTCGAACTTAAACTCTATATAAATTAGGCAGCGCCACTCTAAATTAACTTAGTTTAAATTCTTGATTCACCTCTGCGTAATCATTTAAACAGAAAATTACCTTGTTAAGATCAAGAGCTACAAAAGCCTCCTCTGCTTTCTCCAACCTTTCCTTCTCTCTGGACAAACTATCACGAATCAAATTCTTAAAGAACCCCACAAGTGGGTTGCTACTGGTTTCACTATCAAGCTCTTTCAGCTTCCTATCAGCTCTCTTTTTCTCAAGCTTTATAGCAGTCTCAATTGAGGGATTCCCCATAAACTTCTTGAATTCTTCATCAGTCTTCCAATCCACTTCTTGTTGTTTCTCCCTTTCTATTCTCTCAGACTCTGATTCTGACTCATGCTGAGAACCACTCTCAGCCTCTCTGTTCACTTCACCTTTGATATGCTCATCATTCTTGGGTAAATCGTTTTCTTCTGAAGCTAAAGCCACAGAAGAAGATGAGGGTTCATCTTCTTTCTCAGCTTTAACAGAAAAATTCAATCTTTTTCTATTAGGAGCATAAGAATTCAATCTTTTTGGGTTGTAAGTGGAAAATAGGGAAAATGAGAAGCGGGTCTTTCGGCAAATTGAGGAGTATTTGGAAATTGAAGAACATGAAGCAGCACAAAGAGTAGCCATGTGAGGGTATGAAGAATGTTCTGAACTGAAGGGGAAACAACGGCGAACCCATTTTAAGGAAGAGCAGATTTTGACTGGAATATGTAAGAGAAATGTCTAGAAAGTTGGAGAACAAGTACAGGTGCAATGCGTTCTCTAGGTAGTGACAATGAAATTGAAATGCTGAAACCAAACAGAGATATTGGATAATACGACGCAGGAAACGTTGTTTGTGGTGTATGAAATTCGACCGTACTTGTGCATGATATAATTCCAGGTAGGGGCTATGAAACCTATAAATCACACCGATCATAATCCGAATTAAACGAATAAAAAAAATTCGATTATAGTTTAAGTTGATTTGGTTTGATGTGGGAAAAAAAATTCGATCATATTTAATTTGGTTTGGTTTTAACTAAAAAAATCAAATCGAAACCAAACCAACCTGACATTATATGTATAGAAGTTTTAAATATATTTAATACATAAAAATATTTATTGTAGTGTATAAATATTTCTTAACTTTTTTCATAGTTTTATTTTTTAACATATTATTTTAAGCTTGGGCTTATAATTTTTGGACACTCCATAAGTATTATAGTCAATAAATATTAGTAACTCAAATAAATCCTAAATCAAAATCAAATCAATACTAATGTTAATAAAACATTCAATTCAATTGTACTATGAATGAAAATAGTGTTGAATATTTATTTATTTTTAGCTTTTTCGTGGTTTAGATAAAATATATAACTTATTTTTCTTTTAGTGGTTAGTCATGTAAATAATAGTACTTATTAGTCGTAATCTAAATTATGTTTGTTTTCATTATGGCTTATTAATAATATTTATTTTGTGCAATTTTATTATCTTTATTGTTGAATGTTTTAGTACAATGTCATGACTCGTCTTCTATTTATATTATTTTATTGAAAAACACCTTATATAGTTATGTGTTTCTAGGATTAAAAAAATATTTGAAGCACAAATTTTACGTTTTGTGCTATGAATACTTTATGGAAAAAAATCGAAAAAACCCGAAAATTCAAAAAACTCGAAAAAGACTAAAATTAAAAGCTGACTTTTATTGATTTAATTTGATATTTAAATTTAATAACCCAATACGATTAGTTTGGTTTAATAATTAAAAAATCTGCAATCCCACCTATGTACACCCTTAATTGCAGGTAAGTCAAAACAAAACCGGATTGAGTTTGAGTTTATTACTTGCGTCTCATTCTGATCTAAGATCATGAAAACTGAAAGGCAAGGGAAAAGAGGACAAGTGGCTTTGTTTGAGTTAAAATAATAAACTCATGCTCTAATAATACCATTTATGGGTTAGAAATAATTAGAATTCAACTTACTTTTAATGATATTCTCCTTAATTATAAATATATAGTTTATAAAAACAAAACTAAAAGTCATGTTCTTTGAGAAAGTTACCTTATTTGAGTTTGACATGACAAAAGGAATAAAAAACACCTACTTAGTCAAGGCCGTTTGGATGGTTGTTACTCGTTCTTATTTTAAATATAATATTTATTTTAATTTATTTTAATTATTATTTAAATTTTGACAAAAAATATCACTTTATGAAGTGATCGATTTGGTGTAGTTGTATCGTTATTTTTTTTTTCTTAGCTTGGCCTTCCTTATTATTAAATAATCATATTTTATCTTTTACTCAGTCTTTTTATATAACAATTTTACCTTGTACTTTATTTTAAAAAAAATAATATTTACAAAATTATTCTTCACATTGTTGATGCATGATATCATGAAACTATAGCAAACAATACAATCTATCCAATATTGTATGCATGTGAACATACAATACAATGAAACGATACATAACAACCATCCAAACAAGTTAGTAACTTATGAAGCTTCAATCATGCTACAATGGGTTAGGAGTCTTTAATCATAGCAGTTTTTGCGTATATAATTGGCAGGCTGCTTGGGCCTTCATATAGAAGTATATACATTCAGCTTGAATTCCATTTACATAATGTAATTGATTTAATTGATGAAGCAGAAGTAATCCTTCAGAAATACAATAGAGGAAGAGCATGAACACAACACTGTATTACATAAAACAGCGATGCCGTAATGCTTGCGAGTTCCGCTTTTCGTTAATGACTGCGACCAATAAAACTTTATGTGCATTTTTATCTTGTAAAATTATCCATTGAAAGAAGAGAAAACGAGATGCAGATGTTCATCATGGAAATACTTTGCTCGGCTTTGGAATGTGTTTCGTCACAATAAGGAGTCAGTTCAGAGCGGATCCAAACACGATTCAAAAGCTCTTTCTGGTGCCTTATATCTGTGGAATTGTCTTTCAATACTTTGAATGCGGCAGCTAATTCCAAGGAATAGTAAACATAATCGTTAGATGTGCTGAAACTGGGGAAAAGAAGAGCATCGTCCAAACTTACGTCCATGTCACAGACGGCAACAGATGAGGCTTCGCAGTTTTTTACTTCTTTTACTAATTTAACCCTATTGTCTCCAAAGTCTAGTTCATAAACACCAACATTATGCTCTTGTGTCATGATCACTGAATATAGCACATCTTGATCCCGTTGAACTAAAAAATTGATTGAGAGCGCCAGAAATACGAGGTGAATATAGTAGACCAATTTGATGGATAACCCAGTAAGGATTTCCATCTCCTAAGAATCCAAATGCACCAAAATCGCCACCCAGGCCTACGACACAAAATTCTTCACCAAAGTACACAGGACTAGAAAAAACTATGAAAGGTACCTCGTTGTCCATTGTCATACTAGTCCAATTATCATCCCCTGCCCTCAAATATGAAATCCTGACTCAATACGCGTCTAAACAAGCTATAACAAAGATCACCCAGGCAGATGAATTAGATGGAGAAGCTGAGAATGACATAGTGTCACAGAAATAGTCCTCTGATCGTTCTGGAAGATGGATTATTTGAAGGCTCAAGTAAGAAGAGAGACCTTGGACCTCTTGAAACAAGAAGCCAACCATCTTTTGAATACCGAATTTCACAACCTACTAAGTCGATGTTGCTCTTATAACAGGTCAGATTTCTAAAGGGATTATAAAAAGTGCACAAACCATCTTTTTGGTTTAGGGTTAGAAGCCACATAGAGTCTTGATAGAGTCGCTTGATCAACCACCTTCCAACGTAATGGAGGAGCGACGGATCTCCATAATTTGCACACCAACCGAAAATTCATGTACAAGTAGGCGTCTTGAGAAAGTAGATACCTAGAAATTTCCCTTTGAAGGTCTAAAGTAAGATGGTCGCAGAATTTGCTGTCTACTACTGGATCTATAGTATTATGGCAGCTGACAGCATTATAGAAATTGAATATTCTGTAGAATTGCTCTGTTTTGAAATCGGCCTTCCAAACCTCCAAGACTGATCCCAACTTTTGTCGAACCAAAAACAATTGGTTTTGCCACGAAACTAAATGTCTCCTTCGATACATTGCAGTTTTATAAGTTGGTGCTGATAGGAGACAGACAAGTGCTTACTTGCGGGATCATCTGTATTATCCCTAGTTTCCCATTCTGGAACAGAGTACATAGTTTCTCACCGTTACACAACGAGAACGTACTGTCATGATTTCCAGGAAGTATTACCTTTTCCCACTTTTTATAAAAGGGGGACGACATATTAGACAATACAACTCGTTATTGAAGAATAGGGAGACGGTGCAAAAGTAATCATCTTCCAAATAATTGTCAAAATACTCAGGAGTGGAAGGGGTAACAACACTCTTGAACAGCTTTGTTGGCCCCTCACTGAAGCAGCGGAAACGAGGGAGCTCGATTTTTGTGTGGCATTTGAAGTGCCACACAAAACAACCGTTTGCGGCTTCAATAAAAAAAAACCCAGTCGTCCCAACGAGCCTTGCAATATCTCCCCTTCTCGTTAACATCAATTTGTTCGTTGCACCTCATTGATGGCAATGACTCTATGGATGGCAATGACACCATGGCTAGCTGCGCACCCTTTTTTTTCCCCGAAGAAGATGTGTATTTTGTTTGGATGAATCTCTATACATATAAAGATGTTCAGAGTATTTCCTTCCCTATTGGAACAAGGATTTTGTTTGTTATGTATTACTGCTACGTTATTTCCTGATTCAACGCTTTTTTTGTTCTTTTTTTCCTTAGTCATGTCCCTAACTCAAATAAGGCAAGGGTCTCAACTAATATTACTCCTTTTAACATGGTTACTTAACAATATATTAGAAACTAGTATATCAGGTCGCGCGGATGAGAAAATAATAATAATAATATTTTTAAATATTTATGAAATAATTTTAATTAAAAAAATAGTAGATTTTTACTTTGAATAAAATGTCCTATATAAGATGGAGTAACAGTTTCTTTTTCCTCTTGACAAAAAGTTACTACCAATAATCAAACTTCTGCAACAAAAAATGCTTAAGAGCCATCTTCAAGATACAATCTGAACTTCAATCCAAGTCTAATCCCTTGTACTACTTGATAATGGCTCTTTCGCAATTTTTGTTCAAATTGCATCTCAAAGATTCTAAGCAAAAGTATAAGTTCCTAACAATAAAAAGCTACAGAAAAGTGAAATTACTAAGACGTATGAAATAAAGCTATAACTTCCTATAAAGAAGATCGAAGTTATATCTAATCTTTGAACCTTCCCTTCCATAGATAGATGGAATAAAACCGTCGAGAACAATGAGAAAAATAGAAGATCATGCAAATAAAGACTCAAAGAGGTTCACGCTAGCAGGGAAGCGACTGGATGCTCAAGTAAAGTGAAATCAACGCCAACTGAATTACGACTAAAATTGTCTAAAAATTTATAAATAAAGTTTAATGGTAATAAATGTTTTAGTGGATAATTAAAAACCCCTATATAAATTTGTTAAAGTTTAATCTGTTTTTGTCTCCTTGTAATTTTCTTTCTAAAAACTCCAAAGATAATTCTCACAAAATAACCAAAGGTGAAATTCATGAAAATGATCAAGATGAACTAAATGGATTAGAGAACAGAGAATAAACTAATGCAGCGCTATAATAGGTTAGTGTAGAAAACTTCTAGAAGACGTAATAGAGTTAATCATCCTCTTCCTATTTAATATTACAGGATAATCTTTTGAATTGATCAGAGGATACAATGGTCTTCACGTAATTAAACACAATACTTTCACTGCCTAGACAATTTTGCTGCCATGAAAATTCAAACAAATTCACGCGAAAAATTTTCATGATTTAATCATATTGAAAATTTTCATTTTTTTTTTTTGTTTTAATAAAGGATACAGATGAAGAAGATATTACGATAAAAAAATACCCCGACCCTTCAAGCTGTCTTCATTTCCCAACTCAAAAACAGAAACCAAAAGTGGCCAACGTCATTTCTCGTCCCTTCCTTTTTTATTTTGGTAACAATTTGTCGTCTCTTT
Source organism: Nicotiana obtusifolia (assembly GCA_002018475.1). Classification (NCBI taxonomy): domain Eukaryota; kingdom Viridiplantae; phylum Streptophyta; class Magnoliopsida; order Solanales; family Solanaceae; genus Nicotiana; species Nicotiana obtusifolia. Next base: position 67,715 of record MCJB01046347.1, read on the forward strand.
CGCTGCCCTAGAAATATATTTCTTGGCACGAATAGCCGATCTTAATATCCTTTGTCACTCTCTTTCTACTATATATATAATGAAAGTTTTAGTAACAACCGTTAGCATGCAAAATGCAATTGATTACCCATAACAATCCTAAGAACCTTCCGAAATGTTTTTGCAGGTTAATCCGATGCTGCTGCATCTCACTTTTAGCCGCTATCTCATACTTTTCACACAAATCTCTTGAGGTTTGTATCTTCATCTGGTAGCGGTTACAATTGAAGTGACTTTTGGCTTTATAAAATGGCACATAAATGGGAAAACGGTTGAATTTGAATTGAAGTGACGTTTCGGTCTTTAAAAAAAACAGCACATAAATAGTTAAAAGTAGTAAATACACCTAAATTTTGAGAAAAAAGATAAATAAATTTCTTGGCCAAAGAGAGGTGCCACATCACCTTCCCAATGACCTCCTTTTAGATATATATAAATAGATAGTTGTGTTTGTGAAACTATTATATTATACAGTTTGGTATAAACACGTTAGTTTTACCATTCCTTTGCCGTTGCCTTTTCCAACAACTACGACCTGGTTGTATTTCAATCTATTTTTAATGTCAATTATTTGACCAATTATTTGATAAATATTTAGTTTATTGAATTAAAAATAATTGGTCAGAGTTCAAACTGCTTACGCTTTTGTTGCAGCTTCGTAAATGTTTCCTACGTAACAGTGACATCTGGATTAACTTGCTCATGCCTTGATTGTTAGATGCTAGATACATGGTATATACTTGCTACCAATATGTCATTTGGATCAGTTTGCGTGTTTCTTGATTGTTAAACCATGTACTTGCTGTTGTTATGTACCTTTTATTTAATAAAGTTATCGAGTAACTCTATCAACAAGCATTTAGTCTCCTATGATTATCATCTGCTTCATCGATCAATTGATCATATCCTTTAGTGGCCCTAAATTAACATTTTCTTTTATCAGTAATTAAGTAGCACAATATCGCAGACTTTAGGTCGTGTTTTCTAGGAGTTTTATAGCTCAGTCTGAGATTTATATACTAGTAAAAATTATAAAAAAACTTCTAATACTTTTTAATCTTCTTTTGACTTGCGAAAAGCTCGTTTAGAGTGACATGAAATTGAGAATTTATAATTGGCCCAAACATATTAGGGATTGAAGCGTTGTTATTGTATTAGTAAGTACACAATAACGATTAAAAATCAGATGGTCGATGGGGTATGTAACAATGTTGATTAGGAAGCAACGTTTTTCTATATTTTTTTGGCTTTTAGAGATTATTGGTCTATATTTTGGAAAATATTACAGGAAAATGATGCTCTCAACTACTAATCGTTTGTTATCAATTTATATACAAATGATAGTATGAGTATTTTATTTTCCAGGTTGTAATATGTAATTTATAATCTTTTTCAAGTCACCAATATAAATATTCAAAAGACCTTTTATCCTTCGATCAACAAAAACTGTTTTTGTAACATAAACAAATTGGGAGGAGCTTTAATCTTTAACACCGTTGCTAGTATAAGCAAAAACTGTTCCTATTATAAATATTGACTTATATAGAAAACCAATAATAATAATAACCACCACAAGGTCATCAGGTACGCTACGCAATGAAAACTTCCCAAATTTATCTCTACATTCTCTATGAGAAAATAAAGGCATCTAGTTAAAATATCATCATAATACACCAGCACAAAAACCAAAAAAGTACCTTAAAGCTTTAATTGTTGTCATCCAAACTTCAAAGGGATTGTTCTATAACTAGAAAACAAAGTATATGGTCAAAAATTATCTTTGATATGATTAAACCGTATCAACATTAAGAGGGCCTTCGTGGGCTGCTATGTGTCACCAGTATGACTTCAATAAAGACCAAGGTCGAAGCGGCCTCGTAAGAGGTGAAGGGCGGGGTCGATGAGTCGTTGAAGATCAAGGTCGAGGTCGAGCATTCATCTTAGACAGAATAAATACAGCTAGTGTTAGGATAAGACATTGGAGTGAATTTTCTCTGTACCTATACTATTAGAGTTTTTAGGTATATATTCCTTATAAATAGAAAGAGACACAATTATAGGGGACATAAGATGTTCACTTGTAAGAGAACATATGGACTTTTCTCCGTAGAATCTTGCTTTATTACGCATATACAAAATATACATTTTTCCTAAGATTCTTGTCTAACTTTTTCACTCGATCCAAGAACAATCTAAACATTTGAAGGCTCATCAATTGTTTATCATTGTCAGAAAGAACATCCACAGATCTCACCCTTTTCAGGTGACTCACATGTCCTTATTTACTTAAATGTCATTTATTGATATTTATTGTCATTTAATGATATCCCCTTCTTTTTGGGTCATTAAATATTGCTAGTGTTATCAATATTTATTGCTGCTTGGACAATATACGTATTATCTTACTACAAATTCAATTAACATATTTTTTGGACATTAATATTAGCTAAGATTGACTTTATTTTAACTGTTTGAGCCCAGATTTAAATTTTGGATCAACCAAACACAAAGGACCCAAATAAAATGAAGTTTTTTAATTATAGGTTCACTAAACTATTAACTATTAATTCATCATTACTTATGCTATTTTGATTCATATACGTTCTTGTATATCCCCCTCCCTCCTCCCTCCCCCCCAATCTAAAGGAAGAGAGGGAAAAATGAGGTTGATTATCTCATCTTCTGCTGCTGCTGCTACAGCAAAAGCCATTTCATGTTCTTCTGTGTCTGTTTCAACAACCAAGATTGCAACTTCGTGTTCATCTAGTTCATTATTCTTCAATAGCAACAGGGCACTGTTTTTGGGTCCTGCTAGAACCACAAGAAAAGTAATTAGTAGCAGTGGCAAAAAGGGTCTTTCTTGCAACTGCTTATTTGGAGTGCTTGAGCTGGTGGTGATTGCTGCCTTTGTTTTTGGGCCCAATCAGTTGCCTGAAGTTGGCCGCACTATTAGCAACACTGTCAAGAGTTTTCAACAGGTTACAGTTTTCTGGTAAAAATTGGGATGGATGGTTATTTTTTGGACTGCTTTTTTAATATTTAGCCACTTTTTGAAATTTAGTTAAGAAATGACCAACTTTTAATGCGGAATAAATAAAAAATTAACTTTAAATAGCCACCCATCGAAAAGAATAGCCAATAAGATATATATAATATATATATATATATATATATATATATATATATATATTGTGGATAATATATTGCTAACAGTCGTAAATACTTATGGTCGTGCGACCTGTCATGGGCGGCTTTCCAGCCATGCCCTATGACCCCTTGGACACGCCCCGTGGCATCTTGGTAAGCCTCGCAACGCCTAGCGCCACGGTCGGCCCCGTAGTCTTGGCAGCTCCAAGTAACAAACGCGCAAGCGCCTCTGTCGCCCCACTGACAGTCAACGCCAGTGCCCAGCCACAGGCAGATGCCCACAGCGCCGCGCGCGCAGATAACGCCGCCAAGAGGACCCTGAGCCGAATGACAAAGTTGTTTCTACTTTTTAGAAGACTAAATCCTTTTCTTTGTAAATATAGAATAGATTTACTTTATTTTCTTTCAGTATGAATTTACAGCTTTCTTAGGACAATTCTTGTAACTTTGGTTTATTTATTTTAAGTATTATTAGGGGGGAACAAGCATTCAAAACTCTCTCTAGCAAGCAAGCACTTTTCTGTACTGGTGTCTCTCCCCCTCGACACCGCGTAGCTTTTGTAATAGCCTTTCATTTATACAAGCAAGCTTTTTTCTCAATTTTCTCTACAGCTCTCAATTCTCTCGTTGTTCACGATATTGATTTTCCCGTACAGCACTGACAATCTAGTCTAGCGTACGGAGGGACCTCAGTTGGCGGACAGCAATCGGACTGACATCGATTGCTTAGCCTTACGTTGCCCTTCCCAAGAATTTCAGGAAGACGCCGTATAATAGACCAAAGGTGTAACTTCCGCTCCTAACTTAAACACCAGAAAATTCGAGGAACTTTTCCTGTAAACTGAACATTAATAATTTAAACTCCAGAACAATTCATAGAGTGGAGTTTGAAGCAGAGTTCCCACGTTGGAGTACATGTCTCATGTCTTTTCTTTCCTGTATGGCAGGAAGACCCTCCAACTTGTCGGGTTAAACAGACTACCTATTCAAAGATGAATCAATTGTCTTTGGTTTCTGTTTATAACATGCCTGTGCCTCTACCTATTCATCTAGTATCAAACGATCTTTAGACGATTTTATTGATTTTTTTCGGTGCAAAATAAACGTTTGGAATATTGCGACTTTCTCTAGCGAACTAAGTTCAGTCAAATAAATACACAGCTCACCTTTTTTTGTCCCGAAAGGTGATCCTCCTTGCCCAAAACTAACAAAGGTTCTAAGAGTCAATGAAAGGTAGGACCTCCTTCGGGGAACTAAGTAGGCGTTTGGACATAAAATTATAATTTTTGAAAAAAATAGTATTTGAAGTTAAGTTGAAAAATAGTATTTGGAATTTGAAATTATGCTTGAATATGCATTTCACTTGAAAAAATTATTACAATTTTATGAGTGGAGAAAAAAGTATTGTGAAAAACTTATTTCCAATATTTTTTTTAAAACTTGTAAAATTTTAGGGACAAATATATTTTCTTTTTATGGACTCCTAAATTACTTGAAGCTAAAAAAAAAAAAATAGCATAGAAAGAAGGAATGACTGAGAGGGCAAGAAAGAGAGAAAATGGGAACAAGGTGGCAACAGAACCTGCGACTCTTTTTAGATGCTCAACAATACAACTGCTACTCATTTTCATGGAGTTCACTATAAAATCTCTTCATCATTTTCAGTTTCCTCTCTACAAAAATTACCATCCCCAATTCACCCGTTTTCTTTTTAACCTCCGCCCCGTCTCTACATTTCACCTTCAAGCCTCAAGACACCGCATTTCCAATTTTCCTCAGGTCTTCTTCTTTATTCCTCCCTATCCAGTAGCCTTTTCTTATAAATAAAAAAGATTCAAATTTATTTGATCAGAATCGGCTATGTGAATTCTTTAAGCCCATGTTATTTAGACCCCTTTAATTCTAATTCGTTTTATCTTTTTTCGTTAATGCTTATTTAGGGAAGTGATGATTTGGTTGGGGATTCACGAAATTGGAGGCATGATCGAGGCCACATAGTGAGTGGAGACTATAGGTATGAAGAGTATGAAGATGATGAAGACGAAGAAGAGAAGGATCGAAGTTTAGATCTGCTGGTTAAATTTGTTCAGAACGTTTTCAAAAAGCTTTCTCGAAAAGCTAGGAAAGCTGTCCGGTCCGTTTTGCCTGTTTCAATTTCCAGTCAATTGGTATCCTTCTGCTTAAATCTCATTTTCACTGTTCAACATGAAGAAAAATGAATCTTTTATCTCTAAATCATGCTTTCAATGAGTTTAGAATAATAACTTTGATATTGAGCTCAGATTTATATGAATCATTCAATCAACTATGTCTCGGTCCCCAATTATTCGGGGTCGACTATATGAATCCTTTATACTTGTTCCAATCCGTTCTGGTGTGATTCATTCCAATGCTAATATTTAACTCGTGCTATTAAAATATATCATATGTCAATAGCAAATCGACATGGAATTGAATTTTTTTAGTCGCGAAGAAGGAAAACTAATGGATTAGACGTGCTAGCATTAGAAATGTGACATTTTGAGGGGAAAAACAAAGTAAAACAGAGATAGAGTAGCAAGATGATCACCGACTTCAGTACAGGTGTTAGGTGCTTAAAATTTCTGTGAGTCTTTCGTTTTCCATCTTGAATGGTGATTTGATTTGAGAACATCGTCATCGACATTATTAACTTTTACTCAGCCCACTAACACTCCGATTATAGGAATTCATTGATTTTCTTTCTTGGATGTAATGCTTTTCATTGTCCTGATACTTTGTCCTTTATTACGGCTAGAGTTACCTCCTCTTTTTTTTTTTTTTTGATTGGTGAAGATTATTTCATTAGCACTAAGCATCACAGAGCTAAGATAGTTCTGGAAATAGTATGATAGAAACGGAAAATAATCCCTGCTAGTCCTGAATGATGCTTACAAAAACCACAGTAGCCTCCTTTATCAGTACTGTTAGGTGTTAGGGTGCCTACAAAATATATAAGATTTTCAGCATCTTCTGATTCTTTCTTACACCAACAAATAGCAGTGTCAAACTCCTTTACTTTATCATACTAAAAAGGGCAGGCCGGTGCACTAAGCTCCCGCTATGTGTGGGGTCCGGGGAAGGGCCGGACCATAAAGGATATATTGTACGCAGTCTTATCCATAAAAGGTCTTTACTTTATCATAATGATTAATTTATTTTTAGTTTCAAAGAACCTTGAGTTTCTTTCTCTCCAATATGGCTAGAATTTTCTTAATCTCTCGTGATAAAACCTTGATAACATAAGGATAAAACACCAGTCATTCTTACAAAGTATTACCTAATATCCTGGCCAGTTTAGCCTTCGAAGACTGATACATCTTTAGAGGCATATCTTTAGGAATGGCGATGGATGAGTATTGCATGTTTATATGGATCTTAATGACTCAAAAGGTGCAAAATCTCGGGGGTCCTCTGGATTTCATGTCGCACAGAGGTCCACTGTGAATCTATTTGGATTTTTATGATCAACTGTACCTAAAATGAAAAAGCCCCTTTTTACTATGATAGAGTTACAATGCTAACTCTTTCAGCTGCAGTATGTGCAAATGTGAATGTCCGCTCTCTAAGGAAGTTTAGATAATATACTTTGAAGTAGAGATGACGTAAGGAAGTTTAGATAAGGAAGTTGACTTGATTATAGTTGTAGCAAGTACCGTCATCCTGCACAAGCATGTTATTGGTGGAACTGAAGATTTTGTGTATATTCACATTCTTTACGGGTGACATTGCAAATGAAGTTATATTGATACCATGTTCTTAGGCAGTGATGATCTTAAAGTCATTTGTGTGGATAAATGGACTTCTACTTCATCCTTTCAATTGAGAATTAGCATCCCTCTTAATGTGTAACACAGCAGATACGCTGATGTGAAATTATGTTGATAATAAATTATCCTGGAGAAATAACCTTAAAATCTGTTTGGTACGAATGTCTTCCAGAAGAACCACTCTTAAGTTCATCCTACATATGTCGATATCTAGTCCTCCCTTTTGTATTTTTACACTGTTAATTGTATTAGGTTTCTTGTTTACATATAGAAAACAGTGCTGCAATGTATAAGATCTCCATTAATTTAACATTTTCTTAAGTTATCAAGAAGATTCTTTTTTAATGTTTTCTCAGATGTTTTTTTGGTTCTCTTTGATTTGAAGAGTCCCTGTTTCTTTATGTCATCTAAGTATCAACTCAATAGTAAATTGAACACCTGCTTTTGTACTGTATATCACATGGTTAGCTTCATTTCTCTCTCAATTGAAGACTAGGTAATCAGCCCTCAGTAGATTAGAACTGACCATCAAGAAAATGAGGGAATATTTCTCCATGAGGAATCAGAAGACTATAATAGAGAATTTTAAACTTCTCTTTCAGTGGAAATAGATGGAAGGGACTGAGCAATCCACATGTTAGCTAACATATCTTGCGTTATTAATTTCCTCAGTCCCCGTGCAAGGAGTTATAAGCTCCTTATTCAATAATTCATTATGCTAGCTCACACCCCAGGCAAAAATTTTTTAAAAAAAAAATTCCAGTTTAAAAATTTATTAGCTTCTCATTTTAAACAGAAAATTTTCTTTTCATGGATTTTCGTTCTTAATCCAAAACTTTTTATTTTCTTGAAAACAAGAGACAGACGAACTATGCGGGAAAGTAGACCTTTCATAGCAATCTTTGAGAGAGTGATCCTCAACCTTCATTTTCTATTATGATTTCCCAATGATATTTCCAGTTTGTATGAATATCTAGAGCTTGATATTTTCCACATTGGCGGGTTGTTTATTTAGTTACAGTGATTATTGGATGTAGGTGGCATTTTCTGTTAATGGAGTTATAATTTTGACATTTTTGTGGCTATCGAAGGCAGTTCTTGAGGTAATTCTTCCACTTGTTTTTTGTGCTTGTGTGCAATGTGGTACCTTACTTTGTACTGTACTTACTATTCTATACTCTTCTATTGAGACACGTCCTATGGGCATGTAGGTCTTTAGTTAATACATTGAGCTCTTCTAATTTCTTTTTTTAATTATTCAGCGTTTTTACTCTTGCAAGCTGAATGGATCTTCTGCTTGCTGCATTTTATATATGTGTGCGCGCGCACGCGTCGTTTTGTACATCTTGAGATCAAACATGAGAAAAGATTAACTTATCTGTACAGTGCATAGCTGTAACACGGTCTAGAAGACTCAAATTGTTGTTTGCTTATTACAACATATAATCTTGTGCTAATTATTGTGCCTATTGCCTGAGAGCGCTTTAAACCAAATAAGAAAGATTCTTACTTCAAATACATGGACTTCATTTGATGATTCATTTGCTCACAATATTAATTTTTGGTGCATTCTCTGACAGAGGTGAAAACATTTTGAAGCTTTAGTAGGATGTTACTTCATCTTAGGCTCTGCAGCATGAGAATATTTTCAATTATACTCTTGCTTAGACCTATGCACCATTACTAATCAAATTTTTACTTCAGCATTTTCAGCAGTGTTAATTGGACTTTGTCTTTGTTGATTAATCACTTACTACAGTTCTCTCTGTGAATTGTGTTCCTTGTAATTAGTATGAAAATTAAGTGTGCCATCTTGTTTTTTTTCGCTCGTTAGTTCCCCTTGTCCTGTGGATGACTTCCTTTTCATAGTGGTATCCTCTTACTTTGGTCTTTATTATTTCCAGGTATTTTGCACCCTCGGGAGCGTAGTTTTTGCTAGTATCTTACTTATTCGAGGAGTATGGACAGGCATATCGTACTTGCAAAATAATCACAACCATAGGACAGACGATGATCATCGTCGTGCATGGAGCGGGGTGCAACCTGCGAGTTAAATGGCCGAATAGTAAAGCTTCAAATGAGATCCCATAGTGTTATTCCTCCTAGACTGGAATGAAGATTGCAATCTCCCAATTACAGCTACTCTGATGCTATTCGGAAACAAATAGTATAGAAATTTTCTTAACGCAATAATTGGGTTAAGGCCCTTTTACATCTACTGAATCAAAATCCCGCAAGGTCGAAGCTGTATCCTTTGTCTTAGACCTATGTGGTTGTAACTAGGATGTCAAATGTACTTCACACGAATGTAAACCGCCCTGTTTTATAATGTCAATTCGTATAACTTAAACTCAAGTATCAATAATTGGTAAAAAGGATAGTAACTGATGTGCTATTACATGCTAAATTACACTGATAGTGTAAAAAATTCTTACACTATCAGATAGCTTTAATCCTTATGTAATACTCAATGGCGGATCAAGATTTTACAGTTGTGAATTCGAGCTTTCTGAAGAATATGTATGGGCGCTCTTATTGTTGTGAGGCGGCTATTAGAAAGAAGTCTTACTTATTTGGCAATTTTTGATTTGCTAATTTATCCCCATCTCAGTGCCCTAATATTACAGCAATGTGTTTCTTAATTATGTTATAGTTGAAGTTTTTTTGCTCACCTTGAATTATATCAAAATTATAAGAAACTGTCAGAATCTATAATTTTATTCTAACTCTTAATATAATAAATTATACAACACTCTCTATATATGTTGTACAAGTAACTACAGGATAAAAGTTTGTCTCTACTAATATTTTCCATTTTCGGTGCTCTTTCTATGGTGTGTTCCATTTCCTGTTTGGATATAGTAGGGAGAAATTAAACTAAACTTTCAACAATACGACCATTAGCCTCTGATTTCCATACTTTTCCTATGTACGTGCCAATTGCCCCTCCCCCAAGTCTTCCTCTCTCTGTCAGTTTACAGAGAATGAATTATTGACCCCGGAACACAAATATTATCTCAAGCGACCAAACTATGGCGAAAAAAAGAGGAGAGACAAAAATAGGTATAACGCATTAATTTAGTGCGTTACGTCCCTTCCCTCTTTCTTTGTTCTTGAAATCCACATGGCGCAGGAAAAGCAGATAAAGTGAATTTATGTACTTAAATAAAAATATAGTGTTGGGTGGTGTAATGGTTATAGGCTATAGAGTTGGTTTTGGCTTGAGGTCTACGGTTCGATTCCCTCCACCAAAACCTGCTTTATATCTAGTCTTTAACAATTACACCGCCCAACACTCTGTTTCTATTTCATCACATTAATTTCTTTTAACGGTGACGGTTAAAAAAAGGGACATACATAGCGCATTAAATTAATGCGTTAAATATTAGCCTCCTCCAGAAGAATATGGCAAGTTTTTGAAGGTGGCGCGAATGTCTTTTTTTCTTTCTTTTTTCCTTTTAATTATACATAAGGGTAGGGAAAGAAGAAATTAGGGCGAGATTACAAGATGAAAAAATAAACTTTCATCAATAAATTAAAAATTTAAGTAACCAATCAAATAAACTACTAAGATTAAGGCTATGGCACCACTAAGGCGCAGTTGTCAGGCTTCAGATTTTCTTTTTGATCCAACTTTGTCCCAATAGTATCCTAAGTCCCAACTTGATCTTTAAGCCCTCTCTACAAAATAAATTCCAAAGTTAAGCATAATCGGGCATATTTTACAATCAAAACGCATCAAAGTCGGACAAAGAAAGAAGTGGGACAAAATATACCACATTTCAAGAAAAGAAGTTTGAGTTTGGCCAAACTTCTACTTATTTTAATTTTTAAAAAATGCTTTTTGAAAAAGTGGTTATCGAAAAAATAATTTTGAGAAAAATAGTTGGTTAATCAATTTAAAAAGTATTTTTAAGCACAAACTTTGTGTTTGTTTAAGCTTTTCGAAACATATTTTTGAGTGGAAAATTATGAATTAGAACATCAAAAGATTTACTTAATTATCACTATTATTTAAGTAGATAAATAATTTTAAATATTTATTATGAAAGATTATAGTTAACTTTTTAATTTTATTTGAGTAAAATATGAAAAACTAAAAAGTACTTTATTCTTTCAAATTCATCTAAATGTATCAAAACATCATTCAACATATTGCTACTAAAACAATCTAAATACTTGATTAACTCAAGCAACATTATTTTGGGGATTTGCAGCTGTACTCTATATTTGTGCCACCTTTTAATATGTACCCTATTTTTAAAAATTATTGATTTAGTTGCCAGCTGACCAAAAGTCCGTAATAATATATGACAATTATACCCCTGACAAAAGATATAAAACCTGCATCACGCATTAATCGCGTGATCTGCAATTGTAAGCACATAATTTTTGCCCTAGGAAAATATTTCTACAAAATAAATGCAATTAAAGCAATGTGGCTATTTTCGCAAAGATCTAAAGAAAGAAAGAAAAGGCTATTAAGCTAAATCAAATCGGGCCCCTGTTTTTCAAGCCCAACTTCTGGCCGGTTCGAAACCCATCTCGATCCCCTCTCGAACAAATCCCAGAGAAGCCCTTCGTCTCTCCTGCCCTCGATCCCAGCCATTGCTCGTCCCCGATTCGACGGTTCGAAACCCATCTCGACCCTCCCCTCGAACAAACCCTAGAGACGCTCCTCATCTCTCTTGTCCTCGATCTCAGCCATCGATCGCCCCTCGACCCAACGGCTCAGAATTCTTCTCTCACCTCGATCCGACAGTTTGGGGTCGAAATGGAGACCGGTCTTAGTTGATAGGCAGACCTATTAGTCTCGATTTAGTAAGTGTATACTTAGGCGGGTTAAAGGGGGTTGTTCAAAAGATAATTAAACTTTAGGGGCCCTTAAGAATAAAACTAAAAGAAGAGGGCTTAAAAAGAAATCTGTAACTGCCAACAGGGCAGCTGGCATGAAAGTTACAAAATAGTCCTTCTGTCAGACCCGAATTTAGCAGTGAAATATTTCTTTTCCCCCACTTTCTGGAACCCAGCCTTCAATATATAAGCATGCTCACAGAGCAGAAACACACACAAAGGGACAGATAGAGGGACACACGGAGGAGAACACAACGGAGAGACACACAAAAGAAGAAGAACGGGAGGAAGAAAATAGAGAAAAAAAGAGATAGAGAGAAAACGAATAGACAGAGAGAACGAAGAAATAGAGCATCTAAAAAGATAAACTTAGCAAAAGAAAAGTGAAAAAAAAAATTCTGAAAATTCTGCTTCATCTTCTTTGGTTAGAAACAACGTTCTAGCTGTGATTGGCTTGATTTAGTTGCTGGAGTCTGTTGCTATTCTTTGCTGTTGAAGCTCACTTGTCGATTCTGACTTCTACCTCGTCAATTTCTTTCTATCAATTTATGCTTCTAGGTACGTAAAGATTTCACCCGTAATCTTTCTTTGAGGTACATAAGATGATGAGTAAATTTCACGACCATGCCTGCCTTTATGAGCTTATAATATCCTATGCAAGTTTCTATTTGTATTATTCCGTTAATGACACCGTTTGTTTGAGTTGAAATCTAAGTTGTAACTACTCATTGCTTCGTGTTGGTATTGTTCTGTTATTGGCACTGTCTGTTTTGAGCTAAAACTTAAACTGTAATTGCTTGTTGTTTCGAAGACTCTATCTGCTGCTCCACTGCTCGGTCACTACTGTTTGGTTATACTTAAATGCTATACTGAGTGAAGGTTACTCAGCCTTTAATCTGGACCTTAGCTCGGTAGTCGTCCAGTTAAGCAGTCATGTTTTAAGGGACATCGGTGAAGCTAAAGTCAGTCAGCCCTCGAGCTCGATCACTGGTTGATCAAATTCGAGGATCGAAAGAATCTACACAGAAGTATAGGCGGTATGATTTCGATCAGGAGCCCATAGTCCTCGAGCTCGATCACCGGTTGATTGAATTTGAGGATTGAAAAGCCCATGCAGAAGTGTATACGATTTGGCTTCAATCATGAGCCCATCATCACTTCAGTTGGCCCCCTTAAAGGAGTTTGGTAGGGCCATCGACACCAATTAGTTAAATCGAGGCAAGCAGATTAACCAAGACCAGCAGATTAAAACCGAGGCCAGCAGATCAAACTGAGGCCAGCAGATGCTTTGAAGGGCCTCACGTGTAGCCCGGGCAGGGCTCGCTCTCGGTCGACCCCAACATAATAAAATTGAACATAAGTTTAGAATTATAATCCTTCCAATTTGATTTAGCGAATGAATCTGCCAAGAATACCAAGGTTGACCCTACAAAGAATTTTCGCAATTTCTGGCCTTACAGTGAATTACTCAACTAATTAGAAAAAATGTAGTTCTCAAATGTCGTAGTTTGCTTAGGTGTGTTTAAATAAATCATCATGACTGTGGGTACGGTTCCCGTGGCATAGTCATGATATATAAACTCAAATACGAGTGCGCAACACTGTGACTTGTATAAATAAGTTCCATAATTGTTTAAGAATAATCAAAAGCGGTGTAAAAGCGGCAATGCACAAAAGGTTCTAAAACGTGTAACAAATCAAATAATTAGGCCAACTGTTAACTGTTGAGCGACCGTGCTAAAATCACGGAATCCGAAAATGCCTAACACCTTTTTTTAAGGTTAACAGAATTTCATACCCGGTCTTCTGTGTTCGCAAACCACAAATAGAGTCAAATTTCCTCGATTTGGAATTTTAAAATAAACCGGTGACTTGGGAACCATAATGAATTATTCCAAGTGGAGACTCTGATTAAATAAATAATCTCATTTCGAATAATGTTACTTTAATTGGAAAAACTCCACTATCTCCTATCCCTAGGGGAAAAGGAGGTGTGACAGTAACCTCATTCGTAAAATTTCACATGGAAGCTTCATGCTAATGCATGCTGAAATTATTTATCCTGCAATCTACCGTTTTGTCATGAGTTTTATCTGAAATTTTAGTTTAAACATGTTGAATTTTTTTAGTTCACTAGTTTTAGTGTACGAGCGTTGCGCATTTATACTGTGTCAATAAATAAAAAACATATGTGAAAGAATAAATATTTGAAAAATAACAGTTGACGTTAAATAAATGTTAAATTTTATTTAAATGATGGATAAAATGTTATTACATTGACACATTTGCTAAATTCAATATCTTTTGATTATGGTGATCAATTTAGCCAAATTAGTTGTATAGATTAACACGGCGTATAATTTTTTTTCGAATTATACTGTAAGGAATCGATAAATAACTTTTAGCTTAATTCTAATTATGAAGAAATAATTTGCATTCTCCTGGAAAACGAAAAATAATATCTGATCTTAATTTGTCAAGATTCTAAAATAAATAGTGTAGGTAGAAAAAGGAAGTTGAACTACTTTTCATAAACTACTTCACTTTTCCAAGTATTACAAAAGTGACTGATAAAATTAGAAACGTGCTCTGTTTTTCTTTCTTTTTTCTTCTTTTTTGGTTTCTTATCTTAGCTGTTTTTTTCAATCTTTGATATTCATAGATCTTTCAACATGGTGATTGAATTTGTTTTTTGTAACTTAAGTGCATAAAAATCTTATTTCTCATCTACAATTTATCAAAAATATAGGTAATTTAAGCGGATATTTTTTTGTATAGAAAGTTTGCTCGGGTTCTTTTTTGTTAACGTCTAAACCTTTTTTTTACCACCTTTACCAATCCTATACGGAATCTATCAATAGATGGCCTTGAAATTTTAACTTTACAGTGATTAGGATTTTGTTTTTTCAATATTATAGGAGAACAAAATAACAAAAGTTATCGTTATTTGAAAGTTCCAATTATATTTATCGAAACTTAAAAAAAGTTTCCATGATATGCTTGTAGCTTAATTTATTTTTTATTAGATAAAAAAGTTGGTCAAACAAAAAAAAAAAACTTATATAAGCTATTTTGCTTGAATTTTTTAAGTTATGAATGATAGAACTTCCTAAATAAGTCAAATAAGAAAATATTAAATATGTAAATTTTTGTTGATTTTAAAATATTAAATATTAAAATAGTTAAATCATAATTTTGTCTCGATTGGTATACGTAGGTTAGTTTCTTTTGCGGCAACCATCTTTTCTTTTAATTATTGAGTTCAAGCAAAAAATAAAAAAAAAAGATAAATACAAGAAAACAATCTATAGATCAGCTTGGCAGATTCTAAACTATAAGAGTTGTTTGTTGTGGATTAATTGATATTTCATAAATAATATAAGTGATTACCAGAAGTTATTTAAAAGTTATCACCTCCACTAAAATGAAGATTGGTAATTAGCTCCAATGCACATTAATTGATTGGGAAATATAAATTCACGTAACTTTAGATTTGATCAGGTACATACAAATAAAAGTATGGCTAGTGTATATGTAAGCAGAAGCAAAAATCTCGTCTAATTTGTTACTTGGCATATTCGAAAAGGAAAAAAGATTGAATTCCTAATTATTAGGAGTTTATACATACTTCAAATAAGGAAAGGAAAGGTTTGATAGTAAAAAAGTACAGTTAATTTTAAAATTCTAAATAATAGGAAAATAATCAAATGATTATTTTGTCTAGTGTGAACTCTATTTTAAAAGGGCAAAAAAATCAAATAACATTTCGTCAAGGGCCTTCTTGCTTTTAATATAGTATAGATTTGCTAAAACTTTAGACTAAATATGCTTAAGTTTTTGTCTTGCAGTATGTAATTTTCTAATGAGTTTTTGCTAATGCATACTTAAGTTATTTAGTTCATTTGCTAAAACTTCATACCAAAACATGCTGAAGTTTTGTCCTGCAGTCTACAATTTTATCAATAGTCTTTTATTAAATAAGGGCAAAATCATCTTTTTAAAATATTTTTTACAAAAAACAGGTACGAATGCAAACGAAAAATAAAATAAGTACAAGTTAAAAAGAGACGACCAAATCGGACGCCCCATGTAATTTTTATAATTATTTTGGTATATAATTTTTTTGGTAACGACGTTTTACTAAGAGAAAAATAAAAAGTAACTTTTGCGTCTATTTCTAGGGAGAAGGTACTTTATCTAGTTTCTGAAATACATCTTCTACTTCTACTCAGAAATACTTTTTTTTTTTAAAAAGCTTGATAAAACATCTTAACTTTCTAAAATAAATATCTTTTAAGAAAAAAAATAATTTTGACCCCGTAAGCTTAGCCAAACAAGATACAGTATAGAGTGGTGCTGAGTTGCCAGTTGCAACCCACATGTGACACCTAGAGTAGAATTTAGTTAATCCACTAAGAAGAGCAATTTTCGAGGGATTTGCATCCTAAATTTGAGTACAAGTACCCTTGTAACTGCTTTACTTAATGGCCACTTTCACATTTCTTGAAAGAGCACATATATTGCAAAGCGAAATTATTTTAGGGAGATTTCGGTAAACGATAGATTGTTGTTAATTGAAACAATATCAAAACATAGAAGGACTAATTCATAATCACAAAATATTTCTTTTTTCTTAAAAAGGCAGAACAGGAATTTCATTATGTAATCAATTGTGCATCTAAGTAGAAATCATACCCGTAAGCAGGGGTGTCTACTAGCAATTGTTAAATGACATTTTAAAAATACTAAAAAATTAACTGAACCGTACTGATATCAAGATGATTGGAACGATCCGAAAAGTCTAGTTATATAAAATAGGAAATCGAAAAATAAATATAATACAAATATTATAAAATAACCGACCAAACCGAACAATTTACACCCATACCCGTAAGAATCCGTCTTAACGGTAAAAGTTGTGTTGCCTAATTTTTATACTACGTATACTTCCTTTAAAAAGTTACATAATTAATCCCAAAAAAGAAGTAGCGATATGGTGTCTTATAAAAAATATACTAATGGCTGGGAAATTCAATTAAAAAATCATGCACAGAGAAGGATTTTAATATTCATCAAAACAAACAAAGGACTAGTGTTGTTAAATTAGAGGGAAAATGCAACTAAGTTTTGATTTCAACAAGTAATTGATCATGCATGCCCAACAATATTAATTAAGGTCATCTAGAAATTTTCTCACTCCTATACAATCTTTCGTTGTTAATTACCCTCTACATTAAGTGAGTTTGTTCTTTACAACCTTGGCAACTCTTTGTGAAATAGCTCCTTTATCTTGACCCAAAAAAAGAAAAAAAATTACACTACTAGAAAATAGCAATTTAGCGATCAAAAATTAGCGATCACAGTTGGTCTACCAAAAAAATCGACCAAACTTGGTCGCCAAACTAGTAAAAAAAAATATAAAAAAAACTTAAAGAAATAGCGACCAACTTTGGTCGCTTTTGGCAGGTAAATTCGTAAACATGTTGACCAGACTGGTCAGACCAATCTGGTCAAAGATAATTCAAAATTAGCGATCATAGTTGGTCGCAAAAGTGGACCCACGTTTAGAAATGGCGACCAACTTTGGTCGCTTAGTGACGGGGTAATATTGGGCCAAACTTGGCGACCAAAGATGGTCGCTTATGTTGAAAATAAAAAATAATACGATTTGCAGATGGCGACCAACTTTGGTCGCAAAATGTAAAGTATAAATATTTGCGACCAAAGTTGGTCGCTTATTTAAGCGAAATTTTATGTGGATATAGGCGACCAATGTTGGTCGCTTATCTGGAAAATTTTTCAGAATTTCTTTTGGCGACCAACGTTGGTCGAAAATCTGAAAGTATATATATTATCGACCAATTTTGGTCGCTTTCTTGTCAATATTTTACCAAAATTAAACTCACTTTTGTATTTACTGCATGTCTAAATAATATAAATGTAAGCCATTAACGCTTTTGTAATACAAGGGATAATATGCAGTTAAATATATATACATATACTGTATTATATATTTATTTATTTTGAACTATATTCGATATTTAGTGCGTTAGCTAAAATTATATAGTAGAGCATATTACATATATACTAAGTGTATTGCATAAACTAAGTGTGCGTGCAATACATTTAGTATATATATACTATACTATATTACATTATATATATATATCGAATATAACTTTAATATATATATATATATATATATATATACCTTGATATATCGAATATATATTGATATATAATACACTATACAATACACTTAGTATATGCAATACGCTTAGTGTATATATATATATATACAC